>MU865312.1:171115-294285 GCA_033297215.1 Podospora fimiseda | reverse complement strand
AAAAAAACAAAAAAAAAAAAAAAAAAAAAAAAAAAAACTCCTCGATACTTTTTAAAAAAACCCCCAAAAAAATTCCTTTTTATTAAAAAAAAAAACTACCTTTTATAATAAAAAAAACACCACCGCCCCCCCCCCCCCCCCCACCCATTCACACCCCTTCCCAACGCCCCAAGTAATGCGAATATGCATATATCTAAAACCTATATGCATCTACAGGAAAAACAGTAACGCTCAACGAACCCGCTTCTCCCTTCTTCTTTTTCTCGCTCTAGCTTTAAGCAAATTCTCATCCATATCCTTAACCCATCCAGGCAGCTCAAACTCCTTTTCTTCCGACTCGGGTATCGGTTGTCCCCAAGCTAGCACATTCCTGCCTTTTCTTCTGTTCTTGCTTAACGCAGCTTCACGCTGATATGGCTTCGCAAAGAATGAAGTGAGTTCCCTTTTCGGAGGAGGTGGTGGAGGTGGTGCTGGAGACAGTGGACGCGGAGGAGGTTGGGCTGATTCCGATCTAGCAGCTGATCTTGAGCTTCTCGCTCTAGCTGGTAGTGGTTGGTGACGAGGCGGGGGAGCGGCTTTTCCCCTTCGAGAGGCAGCAGCTGGCTGCGGTTTTTTCACAGCAGCTGCCATAGCCTCTACCCTCAACTGCTTAGCAATTGACGCTTCGACATCGCTATAATCTGGTGGGTCCTCCTCTTCCACATCAGTCTCTTCATCAGTCTCGCCAGATTCGTCCTCGTCTTCATCGTCTTGATCTTCATCTTCGTCATCCTTTTCGTCATCTTCATCATCCTCCGCTTCTTCGTCGTCATCAGAATTGGCAATCTCTTTACCCTCTGATGAATCTGTTTTATTATCCTGCTCCTCACTCGTAGCCACCTCGCGCTCTGCTCGCTTCTCAGCTTCGGCGGCAGCGCGTTCCTTCTCCTGCTTACGACGCTTCTCCTCGGCGGCCCATCGTCGAAACTTATCCAAGATGAGTTTGCAGCCGCTGATAAAGTATTCTCGTGCAGGCTCGAATTGTTTCTTTCGAGTTTCGGTAATGCCACTAACTCCCATTACCCTCAACCAGTCATGTCCCTGTAGGCCGTCCAGCAGCCGAATTATCTGGTCTCTCTCATGTTGGGCGCGGCCCTTTTCGGAATTACGTATCGATCGTTCCGTTCTCTCTGCCTTTTTGTGTGCGGCCACATATACGGAATCGGGAAGGGGATCGTCATCATCGTCACGGAGAGTCTTGATCTTGTTCAAAAAATGAAAATCAATACGTTCAGACTCTGAAAGTTGGGTAAATAGCGCATCGCCGTAGCCTCGCACAGGGTATGGTTTTTTGGGTTGTGCATGATGAAGTTGATGAGGACGTAGTTGAGGGTGGGGCAAGGGACGCGAGGACCCTTCGGTGGTGTTGGTGGTGGGAGCGGGATCGGACGTGATGACGATAGGGGTATCGACGGTAAGAAGGTCTGCAGAGATTAAAAAGCGAGTTAGTAACAAGCAAAGGGTGACACAAGAGTGAGGTGAATTGAATTGATTGTTTTTGTGTGACTTACGATCCTCTTTTGGTTCATTGCCTATGACTTCATCATACTCGGGGAAATACGCCGAGAGTTCACTCTTGAATCGAGTCGCCTCTTGCGACCTCAACTTTCTTCCCCCTTGTTGTTCTGCCGTGTCGGCTGCATTTGGCTGCAGCCTGCCTAGCTCATGTTTCAACCCATTAACTACCTTTTCTTGGTGCTTTGTAAGGGCTGGTTTTTGTTTTTGGCTTTCCGCTGGCGGGTGTGGTAATGATTTATTGAGAGGAGCGCGTGTTGCAGGTGGTGGTGCAACTGGCGGTGGGTGGACAAGTATCTGCGGCGGTTGTGCGGGCGGTGGTGCTGGTGGTATTGATTTCTGGTGAGCATAATGGGGGGTTGCGACAGTCGGTTTATAGGCTTTTGGCGGGTGGGATGGTTTCGCGTCGGCCGATTCTCTCGTCGCAATTCGGGATTGATAGGATGGTCGTGCTGGTATCTCAACTGCAATGCCTGTTGTGAATCGGGGCTTCTTGTGTACGAGGCGATCGGAATCGTGATTATCGTCCTCAAGCTGGCGCTTTCCGCGGGGTGGGCTGCTGCCGCTGATGACTGCCGCTGCAAATTGGCGCTGCTGCTGCTGCTGCTGATTCGCGTTGTTCGCGATCAGGCGATGACCATTTGAAATCTTGTGAGGATGTGCATGGAGACCCTCGGCTCTTCTTGTCGAGCGGGTCATCGATGTAGTCATTGCCATCTGTTCAGAACCAGTCTGTCATGGTTTGGCGACATATTCTTCTTGATCCGAGGTTCCAGGTTGTTTGCCTTTTCTCTTCTCTTCGCCCCTGGAATTTGTCAAATGAAAAAGGCCCTGCACTCTACCTACTGAACTGAACGGCACTGAGTGGTAAGCTGCTTTGCGCTTGGCGCGTGGGTTTTTTGGGTGCTCGAGAGCGGGAGCCTGCTGTAACAACCACCGAAAAAAGCTGGTGTGCGAAAGAATTGAAGGGTTTGAGATGGAACCGTTTAGTTTGGGGGCGTTCGGCTGAAAAACTTTTGAACACATTTATATTTCTTATTCGTACTTTTTTTGGATTTCTTGATTATTATTGAACCTATTGTTCCCGTGCGCTTTCCAGGATGCAAGCCATTGTTTGCAGCCATCATTCAGGAAACCACGGATTGATTGATGAATGTGAGTCGCAACAACCAATTGTGATTGACACACGATCACCCCGCAATTCGATCTGACTGAATAATTGTGCACATGTGTTATTGTCAATTGGCCTCCAGCTGACTTGCTTTCAACGGGTCGACCAGGTATTGATGAATTAAACCCGTCATCTGTCTGGTTCGGCGACGGCAACAAATGCACACCGGTCGGTTTTAACATACGTCAAGGTGGCATTTGCCATTTGTCAGCCACAGCAGTGTCGGGTGCAACAACCCTACACCTAACCCTCTCATAATCTCATTAACACTCACTTTCATTCACGAAACAATCAAGGAAGAAACCAGAGGATTGTGAACATATTTCAATGATATTAATAAGTAATGTAAGTATGTAACTATGCTATCTGAGGCGGAACCCAGAACCCAAATCCAATCCCGAAAATGAAAAACACCATCCCAATGCAAAAATCCCTGAGCCGATGTATCCCATGAACCTTTATCCGAACCAGTCGTAAAGTCATGATCGAACTCGTTTATCTAACTCTCCTCCCAAGAAGCACCCGAGAAGTCCCAGCCAACTCGCTGCAGTCATCTGAAGACCAGCTTCACACCAGTTTCTTCTTTGGTATTAATTAGCAATTGCCATATTTAACACCTCTCTTTCCCAACTCTTTCCTGCCAACTGCATCCTCAGGCCAGATCCATCCTCTTGACCTCTTTGCCTCTCTCTTCTCCGCGAGTTGAGGCTGAGGCATCCAATCATCTCTGGGTAGGGCCTTTCTCCTCGTGCCCTCGGCAGGAGCACCAATTTCACTCTTCCAGTGGACGTGGCCACCGGGCATGGCTTCATCACCAGCGAGCATGCACAAACCCCAGAGGGCCAAGCAAGCAGTCAATTGAGCCTCGCCTGGTGCACCAACGGACTCGACATCGTCAGTGTTCGCCAGCTGAACCGAGCCAACCTCGAGGTATCCGAAGTGGGGAGTATTTTCAGCTCCGTTGCGGACAAAGACGAGCTCGATTTCAGTGAGGATGAATCCGTAGCGGCAGCTGTGCTCTCTCATCGCGTGATGGAGGTGAGCAAGGCCACGGAGGTACTCGACGCGCTTGATGTTGCCCTCGACACGCATACCGGTGTTGAACCTGTCGAAAGACTTGACGAGGCCAACCACGCGAGCGGTAGGCTTGCCACCAAAGATAGCGGCGGCCGACGATGCATCACCTTGCATGTTGGCTACGAACATGCAGTCGGTTGAGAGGCCAGAGTTGTGGTGTGCAGCGGTCTTGGTGGGCACCGAAAGCTGGAGTGGTCTAGCAGAAGAAAGAGCAAGAGCATTATTGAGCTTGGAAAGGAAGTACGAAGCGTAGATGCCGTGGAGGGCTGACTCGGTCTCTGGGTGTCTCTGGGTGGTGACTGGGTTGGGGAGGAGAGTGGCAGAGAGAGGGGTTGAGAGGCAGGCCTGAGCACCAGGGAGGGAAAGGATAGACTGAGCATTAAAGTTGGTCCAGGGGCGAATCTGGCGCACATCCCACCAAAAGTGCTTGATGTGAGGGTCACGGAGGGGGAAGGAGATGCTGCGGACGAGAGATGGGGCAGGGTTGGATGAAGTGAGGTAGGAGTAGAGCGTGCTGGTAGGTCCAAGGTCCTGAGTGATGGTGGCAGCAGCCGCGAGGGGTGATGGGGCCCGAGGAGCATAGGGCTGGGGTTGGTAAAGGTACTGATCTGGCTGGGCGAGATGAGTCTGAGATTGAGGAGGAGGACTTGGGCTCATGCTTGCTTGGCGAGATGAAGGGTATGCTGGAACCTGATGGTGATAGCTGCTTGGGAACAGAGGGACATTGTCAAGGCTGACGGTTGATGCTCTCCTCGAGTGCAAGTCTTGAGCGTAGTTGATGGGCGAGCACATTAGAGAGGCTGAAGTGCTGTCCTCGGTGTAGGAACCAACAGGGGCGTAGGTGATGGGCTCGGGGTTGGTGTAGCTCCGGGTGTGAGATGGGCGATAGGCGCTCTTGTTGCGAGCGGCCGGGGTCGGCGAGGTTCTCCGGCGTTTTGGTTCCGGGGCCGCGATGACTGATGGGGTGATGGCCTGATCTTGGCTGCGGATCTTGGGCAAGAGAAGAGGCCCATGGGTCCGGATGGGTGACCGAGCTGGGGTGGTGCGGCGAGTGCTTGGAGCAGTGACAGGGACTGAATCTGAAGCTGATGAGTCGAAAGAGTAGACGGATCCGACCGAGTTGGAACGAGAGTGGCCATGGTTGTATGGGATCTCGAGGAGAGATGGATCAAAGGTGAAGCTGGGAGGAGTGGTAGGGTCACAGGGTGGGAAAGTGAAGTCAAAGGTGACTTCTGGGGCCATGGTAGCAGCCATTGTGAAGGGGGATTATGGATTAGCTTGTCGAGGGTGGGTTTTGTTTATTCCGCGAGGACGAGAGAATGGAGACCGGCTCCGTTGGTATGTAGATGCCAAACAAAGAGATGAAGGAGCTAAGGAAATCCTGACCTCTCCAGAGAAGTCCCGTTGTTTCAAAGATTGAGAAGACTTGTTGTCTGAGGATGGATAGACGAGAAGAGACGAGAGGAGGGGAATAATGAGGATACTTATCCTCATGGCAAGGTCAATGTCGAGATTCACAGGAATCATAGGCCCTGGGTGGCCGAGAGAAGCGGACCCACGACGCATCAGCCGAATTGCGGAGCAAGGACTGGTTGCGGGCGCGATATTCTCTCGATGCAGCGGGCGTGTAGGGCGTCACGGCGTGTACCGCGAGGTAAGGGTAACATGGATCTCAACAGAGGAGAGAAACAGGGCTACCACTTACACAAAGAAGCCAAGACAACGAGGGTAGCATGGTACGTACCTGAGCTTCGCCCTGGATTCCGAAAAGATGGATCTTGATTTTTGACCAATCATCAAGATTTTAAACCTGAAACACGGAGAAAGATGGCGTTCATTGTGTTTGCTGAGACATGATGAAAAGGACATCTCAGATCTGAGGTACGTACCGTTTTGGTCTTATATCAGACAGGTCGCTTTTTTATGTCCTCTTTGTGTTCTAGATGTCCCGTATCCGAGACCGATTTGTCAGACCAGGAGTTATCCGTAGATTCATTCAATTTGGAGAGAAAGAATGGAAAAGCTGATAGGAGCTGGGCAGGTGAAGCTCAGAGGTCTCGAATGGCCCAAGCTCCTTCCAGATTCTCTCCCGTCTTTTGGAAATCTGGCAGTTCTCCACACATCTCCACTGCCCAACGCACCCCATGAGAACCTCACCTTTCCCCAAACGATTTGACAACGAAACATTCGACGAACAGAAAATCGACATTTCTGAGAAACAACTTGTAAATGCAAGGTTCGGTCATCCCATTGGCTACAGAGCTCATTTCATGCAAATCTCCATGCAGGCGCTATGAGTCATTCAAATTTAGACACATGGCTCCCGTTTGGTGCAACGGTTCGACGAAAAAGCAGAAGCCGGGCGCCAATCGATCAGAAAAGGATTCCGGTCGCCATCTCTGATTTGTTGATTGCTCTGGCGCCGAGACTTTCCCCCCGGACGGGTGTGGTACGTACCCGTGCACCCCCGTAATACCCCAACGCGGATGCAGATGCGGATGCACAGGCGCGGCTTTCTCGTCTGTCGACTCGCATCACGACACGCTCGCGCCTCATCCACATCATCCCATCGCGACGACGGGATTGATCGGAATATGGTAATCGTGATCAAGCCACACACCACCATCCCATCCTACCTTGCATACTGTGGCTACAACTACACCAATGTCTGGATCTTTGATTGATAACGGCTTTCAATATCCCCTCGCCCCATGTGACGCCCCGCGTCCAAAAATCATCTCCAACAAATTGCCAGCTCATACACCTTGGAGATTGGGCATCCATATCTTCACTTTTGTGGCCTTGTCTGCTCTTCTTTACTGGCCGCCTCACCTTTTGGGTCTGGCCGTATTGCATTGGCGCCCGTTCACTTCATCTCGCGAGAAAGACTAGAATGGTCTGAGGACATATGTTCGTCCCATTTTGGGCAAATTATCAGAAAAATGAAGGGCTGCATTTACTGATCTAGATCCAGATCGTTTCTTGTCTAGCTCACCCACTTGCCGTCGGGTCCCCGACTCCCCTGCTCGGAATCCCTTCCTTCACTCCGTCTTGGTCGGTCAGTCTTTTAGGGCTGATTAAACAGTAACATTATGCTTTAGAGAAGCGAGCGCCTACTGAGATTGCCATGTCTTGAAAGAGTGTGTCCGAGGGAGCCCACACACACCTGAGCGGTTGCGGAAATCATTGAGATAGCCGCCGAAAGGTACTGAGACAACGGCCGCGGAAGGTGGCAGGAAGCGAGACAAGCGGCGGCAATGGGCGCTTGGGAGGAGATCTTCAAGCGAGCTGGCGTGTAACATTGACTAAGCATCTTCTCCTGTTACCCAAAAAGCTGTGCCACCACGGTAGGCGCTAACATCTGCTCACAGAAGCCATCATCGGATCAGATCTAGGATTCATCTGATGTTGATTTCGGTTTAAAGAGATTACTCGCATCAAAACGGGCGCCTACTGAAATTATACCTGTACGGAGGAATCCGTTCATCAACCTAAAAGTTCAGCCGGCCCATGGCTACATCGGAATGGCGTCGGGATCTATATGTCGGTCATTGAAATGGCCCTTTTTCTCCTGGCGGTGAGGACGTCATCTTTCACTCTGCTGGATTGCACATCCTCACATGGCGCTTAAAATTCGAGCAGTCCATTTACATCTCCAACTCTGAAGATAATTCCCCGGAATCTCTCTTCCTCCTCACGTGTTCACCTCGTGTGTTCGTTCCCCTTTCGCGATACTCCTTCCCCTCTTCTCATTGGCCAATACCTCCCCCGCGTCCTTCACGCGTCGATTGGTTTTCACCACCACCACCACACTATATCTTGCATATGCAAGTAGGAGTCATAAAAGTGCGGGGGAATGCCAACACACACTCTCTAGAAGCCGAATTCCCGGATCTAGAACAAAATGTTTCAGATGGACCCGAGAAGAGAGAAAAATGTTTCGTTTCATCGGTAGTCTGCCGTCTTGGGATCCGTACAAACACATTCATAGCCTATCGTTGTAGAAACCGTTCGAGTGACTCATCTTGCATATACAATCCTACTACGGACAACACATCCATCACAGCACATCTTCAGGTTTCTACACATGCAGTAAACATGAAACATGAAACACACAAAATTCTCTCATCCGTCGCTCACCGCAACTGACCTACATGATTATGACTCTGAAAAGAGGGGGAATGAGGCAAAAAACGAGGTTGGGAAAAAATCTCATCACAATCACATATCCTGCATCTTACATGAACACGCGAGACACACACGTCCCACGAGCACAACCTGTGATGATGATCTACAACGCGTGAGAAACGCGAACCCGTTGTTGTTTCTCGTTCTTCTGTCTCCTTCGCTTCTCGGAGGTTCTCTCTCTCTTCACCTTGCTATGTGTGTATCAGGGTAGGTGGATAATCATCATGAAGACAAACCATGACACATGTTTGGACATCTCCTCTCCTCTTCGCTACCAAGACAGTTATCGTAACAGCGAACCGCACAAACTTAGACATCTTCTCTCTTTGCTACCAAGGCATTACACATGCGACCACAGAAACTTAGACATTTTCGCTCTTTCTCTCTTCTTCGCCACTAAGACAGGTATCGTACATGTATGTACAGTACACTACATACAACCACACACGCTTTACACGCTCAACCTCTTCATCATATCTTTCCCATCCCTTCAACTAGCCAACATGAGAAAAGCAAAAGAAAAAAGGGTATCCATTCCATCCCCATCTCCACAACCCGAACCAAATAAATAAATAAAAGCAACGAAAGCAACGAAATGATTATCTCTCTCTAATAAACTCCCCAACAACCACCAAGAAAAATGAATCCCAAATGTATATCCCCCATACCCCAGAAACCACAACAAACACATATACGTTAAAAAAAAACCGTCCAACAAAAACCCTTAACCACTCCCACTCCCACTTGCACCCCCATCCTCATCCTCACTAGCAAACCCCATCCCATCATCCTCTTCATCCTCTTCTTCCTCCTCATCAACAAGCCCCCCCAATCCCATCTTCCTCTCCTTAATTATCCCCTCCCCTCCACTAATCCTCTCCAAAATCCCCCCTCCTCTCCCACCCAAAACCTCCACACCCCCTTTGACCTTCCTCAACGCCCTCCTAATCCCTTCCAACCTTCCCCTCTCAACAACCAAAACCCCCTTAGCCAAATCCTTTATAGCCTTTCTCCCCAACCGTTCATGCATTTCCCTCCAGCCAGCCAACTCACCCGCTACCACAGTCTGCGTATACCTTAGCTCTTTCCCCATCATTTCTGCTTCCACTTCCAGTTTCCTTAGTTTCCCTTCTCTATCTTCATTCATCTTTTGTCTGGTTTCGTCTAGTAACCCCAAAGGCCAACGTGATGATCTAGATAAAGTGGAATAAGACCGGTCTATTTCCCTTCGGACAGCAGTTATTTTGGATATCGTTTGTGGTGGTCTAGCTAGGGCCTTGAGGATAGCTTCGATATTGGCGTATAATGCCAAAAAGGCGGCAAAGAATTGTGAGTTGGGAGAGGATTGAATAGGTAATAATGCGCGAACGTAGGAGTCAAATGCTTGAATGTGGGTTTGAGGAAGGAAAGGCAGGCTTGATACCGCTTTTGAGAGTATGACTGAGGATTCGTACAAATCTATAGAGTAAAAAAGTCAGTAGGTCAAGTAAAAGGGAGGGAGAGGAAAAAAGACATACCGACAGCAACATTACCAACCGCACTCGCCCTCCTAGCCACACTCCTAGTCGAAAAATGCACACTCCTCACAATCTCCCTCGCGTGATCAACAAACTGTTCCACCTCCCTCAAATCCTCCACCGGCTCCATCTCATCATGCACCTTCTCCAAAAGCGCATCAGCTTTGAGTTTACTCCTCTCAGCCATCATATCCAACTGCAAATCCGGCACCAAGAAAAACTCCCACAACATCTCGTGCGTCGCAAACGTGGGATGCTGCAACAATATCCTCAGAAACCAATCCATGCGAACCTGTAAATCCTTCAAGACCGCCCTGCTAGGTCTGCTAGGAATCTGCGTTGGGGACCTCAAATCCGCCAGACTCGGTATCCAGGAAGCTGGGTTCTCCATCTGTAGCAGCTTGGCCAGATGTTCAAAATCAGTCAGCGACCGGCGACAAGTAGTCACCGCATAGCTGTGCTTATCTACCGGCGCGCCCGATTTGAGTACGAAACGAATAGTTCCGTCTTCAACAAAAAATGACCTGACAACTCCCGTGGTTCTCTGGTCCGTGCCTGGAGACAGAGAGAACAAGACTAAATCATCAATCTTATTTCTCAACTCATCGTCTTTGGCCAACTCCACAGCTGTCAGACCGCGTAGTTCCCTTGCTGCTATATCAACTCTTGGATCACCAAATAGTGTCCTGACCATATCGAACCGGCCGTATTTGCTCGCAAGCATCAAAGCCGTGAATTTCTTTTCGTTGGTAGCGTTGACGTCCACATCGCACTGATGTAGAATCCGCATGGCCAAGTTGGGCTCGTTGACAATATGTAGAAGGGTATTCCCTTTGACGTCGACATGATCATCCAAATGAAGCGGCTGTCCGTCGCCCTGGGATTTAGTTGCTGCGTCCAACCCCTCATCGACCATGGTAGAGTAGCTCGAGTTGTCATAGGATCGACACAAGGCGAACAGCGGCGTCTGTTCGTTCTTATCCTTTTGTCTCCATGGTAGTAATCTTCCAATCCGCTGTATTAAAAATGGAGCGTGAAACAGATAATGAGCTGCGCTTCGGCCCCAGGTATCCTGCCGAGCGAGGTACTCACTAATTACTTCGTCGTCCTGTGTTGAGTCAAGGATGAAGTCGAGAATCTTGTTAATAATGTCGGCGTTCCCTAACTGAACGGCAGCGCTGAAGAGGGTAGTGCCCTCATTGTTCTGATCTTCCATAATTGATGTTCCGTTATAGTACTGCTTCATCGAAAGCAAATATTTCAACACCTCAGACTGTCCATGTTGGATAGCCATCATGAGAACTGATTCTCCAGCTGCGTCCTGGGTCTGGATGAGCTTCTCGATCGATGTGTCCCCTTCAACACCGCTGGTAAAAGTTCCGATACTCATTGGCATTGACCTGAATGAGATTTCGGAGCCGCTAGACATACTTCTGGTATCCATCGCAACCTTCTTCTTGACTCGTTTCGGTGGTGGTGTTGGCGGTCTGTCATCATCTGACGTTGTTCCATTCTGGAAGAGGAATACATGGCTAAGACCAGATCCCATAGAAAACCTCTCAGACGCAGTCAAGGTCGTCGAGGATCGCCGTGACGTCGAACCATTTGTAAAGCTCCAGCCGCTCGAAGACTGCCCTCGGGAATGTAAAGACTCATAAATATCATCATCCTCAATCGCTTCTTCAGTTGGCTCCAGGATCTTCCTGAGTTCTGTCATCTCGCCTTTCGAGACTGCATCCCACAATGCCTTGTTCCTTCGGCTGGCTCTGCGGAGACCTCCAGACTCGCGATCAAGATAAGACATGACAGCTTCAAAAGTGCTCAGAGCATATCCGATCTCGCCGCTATCAACATCGTCCATAAAGATGTAATACCGGACGTAGGTGAGCCTCGCCTGGAGATGTTTGATCTGTGCCTTTATCACCACGTAAAGCAAGAGGGAAACCAGCGTGTCAGCGTTGATGGCCATTGCAGACTTCTCGTTGGCAGACCTTGGGGCATCTCCAGGCTGTGTTGTATCGGCAAACTGGGTCGCCGCCTTGGTCGTCGAGAGCAAAATCTCCATCATCTCCTGTGGACAGCTCGCATTCGGCATCTTTCTGAACTCCTCGACTGCGCGCCCAAGTCTGTTCACGACATCCCGTTTAACCTTGGATCCACCATCAATGGCAATCCCGAGCTGAGAAATATCGATATTGTCCATTTGTCGGATCTTGGCCTCCAACTCAAGGTCTTCCTGCCGTCGTAGGGAAGCTAGGCGTGGGAAGAGCATGTGGTGGACATTTTCAGTGATGTAGCGTTCGATCAATCGCTCAACCAAGGGTCCAGTAAGATCAGTAGTTGCTGCAAGCGCGTGGAGCTGCTGTTTATCAACGCTCTGGAACAGGTCAATGGCTGCAGTCACAGCTGTCTCCAACGAAGTCCTCATGATCTCTTCATCCTCGTCTCTGTTGAAAATTATACCTTGGTCTCCGTCTAACCCGGTATTCGAGTTCAGACTGTCATTCCCATTTGCTTCGATACTTGAAGCATGTTTACCTGCTGGCGGAGGAGGATTCAATTTCTCAAAAACCAGTGTAAATTCACGGAACAGCTTCTCCAAGCCACCCTGCATCTGTTTTGCGATCGCCGGAAAATGATTGAGCAGCTCATGGAAGGTTTTAATGTCCTTTTTCTTGGTAGAAACAGCCTCGGAGAGCGCCTTTTGCAATCTACCCGAACCATCGACAGGAGGCGGCGGCAGAACCGCAGGTATGATGCTAACCTCCTGCCAAGATCCAACCAACGGTTGTGATATGAAATAAACCAAGAATGACCTCGGATCGAGAGTATCGGGATACCAAATGACATCGTGAAGGAGGTTCGCTTGCCCTAAAGTTTTGAAACCTGGTGTAGGACTGTCAGCTTCCCTGCCACAGCCCAGAGAGGTCACGGTCTCGTCGTACCCTTGTTCGTAAAGATGCAATTGTCTTTTATAACGAGACTCCTGCCGTTGATGGTACCATACATCTTTGGCTTCCCCCTCATCTCGCGGAGGTTTTGCGCAGCGTCCTTACCCCCCGCGACCTGCCCCTTGAGAAGCGGGATGCGCAGCACATGGCTTCCCAAAAACTCCTCCGTCGCTATGGAAGCCACCAGGGGCGCACCTGTTTCCGTGTCGCGCGAGTTGAGCAATACATCGGTCGTTGGAACGAGGAGAATATGCTGTTGCGGCGGCAGACACTGAGCAAGGACGGGGGCTTTGGAGAAAGCTGCGAGGAATGGGTTTAGGGGTTGCATTCACTCGGTTCGTGGGGCAACTCCGTTCGATATTGACTTCGGTGAAGATGTGGCCACCATTGGGCAGCTGTTTAGAAATCTGCGATCATGCAATTATCGACAAAGTAGAAAAGACTCGACTCGGGGGATGCGGTGGGATGAGGATCGACGTGACGCAATTCGGGGGTACGATATGGGGGTTTGGTAGGTTGCCTCTTTCGGTACAAGTCGACGTTCAGATCCCTCTTGTTGTGATCAGGGGAGGTCGCTTGGAGTAGTGTTGAGATATAGTGATATGTGATACCTGATTTAGAATTTCGTACAAAATCGCAGACGTGGGTGCATTCGATAATGAATTTAGAGCTGTTTTGGGGAATGTTTGGCCAATGATGCATGCTTCCTCCTGTCTTCCATGGCCGCCAGAATGAAGCCTGGGTGGGAACCACGAATCCCTGACGCTTGGCGGTACGTACCACTGAGGACCTGCCAATCAGTGTACCATGTAATAAGCCGTCAGTGATCTCCCGGGACCTACGGGTACCAGGTAGGGAATGTGGGGGCATCTGATAACTGCCCACAATCATCAAGTCCACAAAACAAAACAAAGATTTGCAGTTGGATGTTCAAATTATTTGGATGGGAAATCTTCTCTTTTGCTATATAGCAATTCGATATCTAAGAATACTTGCCACACAAAAAGCAGAATCTACCTTGAACGCTCTCAAAAGTGTCAAACACAAGAGACCAGAACCTGTTCCAAAACGCTTGGAATTACTTGGTTGGTAAATGTTGGTTGTCGGCCCACTATGCTCAGCAGTGGTACAGTGGTACGCAAACACTGCAGCGCCGAACTGAACATCAATGAGCAGTGAGCTTGATCCAGCAGGAGTAAGGCAAGAACCTTTTGTGTGTGGTGTCAGGCACGTTTGTCCAACGGCCTAGTCATATCTCATAAACTTCATATCATTATCGTTTTTTTGTTTTTTGTGCTTCATCTTTAGCCCTTGGCAGCGCCGGCCTTGATCAGGAGAATATCGCCATCTTCGACGACATAATCCTTACCCTTGGTCATAATCTTGCCCTTGGCCCTGACCTCGGATTCGTCACCGAGCTCTCTGAGGGCGCTGTAGTTGTACACAATAGCCTGGATGAAGGTCTTCTCAAAGTCAGTGTGAATGACACCGGCGGCCTGAGGTGCCTTTGTGCCATTGCGAATGGTCCACTGGCGGACCTCATCGGGGCCGACGGTGAAAAAGCTGCCAAGGTTGAGGGCCTTGCGCATCTGGACAATAAGCTTGGGCAGCGCCGATTGAGCACCGACGTTTTTGCACTCCTCTTCTACCTCAGCATCGGTCTCGAAGCGGGTGAGACGCTCCTCAAAAGAGACTGAGATGGGAATGAGAGGGTCGCCAGTGGCATTGTCCTGAACCCACTTGGCAATAGCAGGAAGATGCTTGTTCTTCTTGCGAATGTAGTCCCTCTCGGACAAGTTTACGAGGTAAACGACGGGCTTGGCCGTGAGGAGGAAGAGGGGGTTGATGACCTCGATCTTGAGAGAAAGTCAGCAAATTGCTCAATCAAAGCTGGTGCAAAATAAAGAATCAAAAAAGTGATGTGATATCAGAACAGGATTTTAATCTCAATGTGCCTTTGGCACTCGTCGAGCTGGGTTTATAAGGTTCAGGCCATCTGGCCCTTTATCATCATAAAAATCACGTGTGTTGGAAATGGAGGAGTAAAAATCTGCACATACCTCCTTGGGACCCCAGTTGCCCTTGCGGACCTCCTTGCCGTCCTTGAGATGGGCTAAAATCTTCTCGATGGTGGCCTCCTCTTCCTTCCACTGCTTCATCTGAAGACTCTGACCACCCTGGCGGGTCTTCTTCTTTTGGTTCTCGAGCGCCTTCTCGACGAACTCAATATCCTTGAGCCTCAACTCCTCGCTGATGATGTCGAGATCACGAGTGGGGTTGACATCACCTTCGACGTGGATGATCTCAGCATCGTCGAAAGCACGAACGACCTGGAAGATGGCATCAACGGCGCGAATGTGCGACAAGAAGGCGTTACCCAGACCAGCACCTGTTGAGGCACCGCGGGTCAAGCCGGCGATATCATAGACTGTAAGATTGGCAGGGACCTTGGATTTTGGCTTGTACTTCTCGCAGAGCCAGTCGAACCTCTCATCAGGAACGATGACGCGAGCCTCCTCTGGGTCAATTGTGGCATAGGGAAAGTTCTGCGGCCTGAATCAGCAACGCCAATCCTCTTTCAGGAGGGAATCGGTTCGATGCGTACTGCAGGGTTACCGAGGTTGCACTTGGTGATAGCCTGGAAGAGTGTGGACTTGCCAACGTTTGCCAGTCCGACCTGAAGAGGAAGAAGAAAAATTAGCAAATCACGAAACAAGGGAGAAGCGCGGGCGGTGGGGGTTTCAAAGATTGGCCAACTTACAATACCGCTCTTCAGGTTGTTGCCAGGACGGCCCAAAAGGACCTTCTTCTCCTCGACGACCTTCTTGGGAGGCATTGTTCTGCGTTTGCTGTAGGAACGTGTGGAGAGATAGATGACAGTACAATCAAGCACTGGCTTCTTAAAAAATGCAGAGCTACCAGCTGCGAGGGGTCGAAGGAGGGGTAATGGAGAAGCGAAGAAAGACGTTCCAATGAGGGATGCCGTGGTGCCGAGCCCGTGGACCAATTGCCACGAGCTTTTGGGCTGAGCACCAAAAATTTTAGGAATTTTGCAGAGAAAAATCCGAAAATCACTGGCTGTCCAGTTTATCACCTGATTTGCTAGTCTACCGGGGCTGGCGACCCAGTTGCAGCTTCAAGATATCTCGAAAGAGTGATGGGTTTTTAAAGGGAAAAACACACAACTTCTGATGCTGCTGCAAACAGATTTTTTTTGGTCCAATCAAAGGTTGTGGGGTCCGGCTGGCAACCTGGAGAATTGATTGACCGAGCCTGCGAACGAGGGCTTTCTTGGTCAACGTTCAGAGGTCTCGTCACGGGCCAGGGTCTGAAGCTCGAGCCAAGAGGCGGGGTCCCCATTCTCTTGCAGCCGACCAGACCGCCCCAGTAGCGGCACAAACGGTGGGTCTTGGACGCTGGGCCGGATGCGATGGAAGCGGGACGACGGGAGTTCTTATCAGTTTCCAGCTGCCGATTTTGGGGTCATCCATCAACTTTCCATTCATCAACCATTGTTTAAAAGACGTCAAATTGAGCACTTTACTTTTACTTATTAACAATTCTTTCTATAAACTAAAAAAGAAAACAACGTCCACATCATCACTAATATTCTAATTCCCCTATTTCGGGGAAAACACTTTGAAATTGCGAAGCTGCCCCGTTTGCCAAGCCAGGCATTTCCAATACTTTCTCCGTTTAACATTCTTTGTTCCTCAAGCTCAGCTGCTTTCGAATATCATATTACGTAGACTCAGGTCGCCGCAAATAACCTCATCCCTTGCGTCGTCGTTATCTTCGCATTACCCAATAACTTACTCCCGCCACAATGCCTCCTCCGCGCAAACCGCAAAAGCCGGCAAGGTCGCATCGCTCGACTCTGTCGCTCTCCAAGACAGAAATCACAATTCACATCTATGATCTTCTGCCTGTATGTGTTTTTGTTTGTTTTTCCTGACGCCATCAGAAATATACTAATGACCCATTTCCTGTCTACAGCCCGGGAGAGTATCCTCGACGTTATGGTTTCTCGGCACATCCCTTCTTCACTCAGGCGTAGTCATCAACGGCAAAGAATATGCATTCGGGGGGCATGACCGGCCCGGTGTGACTGGAGTATATTGGACGAAGCCCAAGACCGAGCCTCCCGGCGGCACCTTCAAATGCGAGATTCTGCACGGGTTCACCCTCGCGACGCAGGCTGAGATCGATAACATAATCCGCCAGACTTCGGAAGAGTTCATGGGTACCGCGTACAACCTCCTCACCAAGAACTGCAACCACTTCACATCGCATTTGTGTAAGAAGCTTACTGGACGCCCTGGTCCTGGTTGGTTGAACCGTGCAGCATCGATCGGTGTCGCTCTACCTTGCGTAGTCCCTAAAGAGTGGATCGAGCCACCTGAGTACGACACGGCGGACGGCGAATTGCTGAATGAGGATGACCACGAACGCATGAGCGCGGATGAGAGGTCTAGGATGTTGAGGTCATCTGAGGAGCATCCGACTCTCGTGGGGCAGCAACGGCGCTCAGGGTCGGAGTGGGACAGTGATGAGGAACGTCGAGGTAGTGTTAGCGGGAAGGGCAAAGGGAAGGTGCCAACCAAGGACTCGTCTGGTCGAACTTTGCCTCCTGCCGAGAGGGCGCCGACTTCTTAAGGTGGGTAAACATCATTTGCTATCATGATTTTTCTTCGCATTGTCTTTGGAGTACCAGGGTTGGAAGGGGGCACTTTGTTTTGTAGGCTTATCTTGATACCACGGGATTCTTGAAGGGTGGCGCTTTGACGGACTTTGTTTTTTTTGGCATGTTTTTAAGTACTTTGGTTCGTGAGGTATTTCTTGGGAGTTATTAGTTTTAGGGTGCATTTCATGTTTCATTCTCCCTAGTCAAGCTGCAGAACAATGACGAATTGTGTCAAACTTTGAACGCAGGAGGCACATTAGCTCCAAGGCAATGTCTGACAAATGCGGCTCGAGAAGGTCACAACGTCTGAATTGGTACCAAGGTCGACTTGATGATACATGACTCTAACGGGAGTATATATGTCGCTTTGTGTTGTTAAATGTACTTGCCAGGGATTTTGAGCCCCTTGCTAGATATATACATTTCATTTTCTATCCCTTAACCCCTCCTTCTCCTCCCTCTCAACCTCTTCATTCCACTCCATAATCTGCGTCACAAACCCCTCCAGACTATCACAAGCACCTTTATAGCCTATCCCGCCCTCCTCCACTCCCTTCCTCGCCTTACTATCATCAACAATACTATGTATCGTAACAGCCAAGACAGCCGGCTGCATCTGATTAATAGGACCGCTCGGTTCTTTCCACCCTAATTTCTCTCCCAGTACCGGAAACCGAACAAGTAGTAAACTCCAACTTTCCAGAAAGAAGGCCAGAATATGCATTAATACCGGCGGAGTAGAAACTAGTTTGATGGGTTTGACGGCTATTTCGTTAGGGGCGATATATACGTTGTGAAAACGGAGTGGGGGGCCGTTGTCCGTTACTAGGAATGGACGGCCTGCGCATGCTGGGAGAGAGTCTGAGGGGGAAGGGGTCGCAAGTGCAGATTCGAAATGTAAGTGTGCAGCAGCAACGTTTCGAGAGTGAACGTGGTTTTGGATTACATCAGGGACCCAAGAGACGTGTTCGAGGGTTCTGAGAACTGTGCCGAGGCAAACATCGTTTTTATTGCCATAGATTGCGTTTCCGGGTCGAATGGTGCCTGTTCGGAATGAGGGAGAGTTATGCGAGAGGATATAGCGTTCTGCTTCTGCTTTTGAGCGGGCGTCTAAAAATGTCATCAGAAATTGGTAAGGTGGAGAGGAAAATGAGGGAGAAAGTTTACAGTTTGCAAAGAATTCATCATGAGACCGTAAAGGAGCATCAAAATCCTTATCATCACAGACATGAAAGAACTTCTTTGGTGAATTCTGCCACGGCCATACCCAAAAACTAATGGGCTTAACGCTCACAGAACATGAAGAAGTACCGATGAAGATGTTTGCTCCAGAGGATTTTGCGGCGTTGACGACGTTGATTGCTCCGTCTCGGTTTACGGGGCTGATTCTGTGATAAAGAAGTTCTGAACGCTCTTGGGGATGGATTATGGCGGCTGTGTGAAAGACTGTGAGAGGTAAAGAGGCTACTGATTTAGACCAGGGTTGGGCAAAGGCAGCGTTGACTGATTCAGGGGATGCGATGTTTGTTGTGATGAAGTCACATCCGCTGGCTTTTGTTATCATGTCTGAGCGGGTGATAGGTGAAAAGTCTAGGATGCGGATGCTTTCGGGTTGTTGGCCGCGTTGAAGGAGGGCGAGGACAATGTCACCTCCTACGAGGCCTATGCATATAGATCAGTATGATGTGTGGACTTGGCGTGAAGTTTATCAATTTTACCTGAGCCACCGACAACTACATATCGTCTATCCAATTTAGGAGGAAGGATTTTGTTGAAGTCAATGGGATTCCGTGTAAGACGTTCATAAGTCTCTCTCACTTCCTGTGGTGTCCATCGTCGAGGCGCAAGTTTGCGAACCTCTTCCGGGACGGCTTTCAGGGCCTCGTTGAATCGATAGAGCCATATGAGGCCGATGCCAAGGATCGCGAGCACCACCTGCCACAACATGGTCTGAAGAGCCACAGTTTGGTGAGGCTTGGGGATTGTTTGGGCGGAAGAGATGCTGAGGTGAAGACAGTGACAGGGGCTAAGAAATTTTTTGCTACCCAAGACACAACTACCCCTGGGTGTTATTGCGGGGTCTTTGCCATCATGCCATGGGAAAGGGGATTGTTTCTGCATCAGACTCATTGAGACTGAGCAAGGCTAAAGTTGAACGATGCTGAGGTTTTAAATGTAACATTGTTGAAGTGGTGTGTTT
Source organism: Podospora fimiseda (assembly GCA_033297215.1). Lineage (NCBI taxonomy): Eukaryota > Fungi > Ascomycota > Sordariomycetes > Sordariales > Podosporaceae > Podospora > Podospora fimiseda. The sequence goes on along the minus strand of MU865312.1, from coordinate 274,943 downwards.
CAAAAGAGTTTTTTCAGCTATATGTTCCTACATAAGGTGGTAATTGTAAAATTGAGGGCTGCAAGAAAGACAACGTCGGCATTCCGATTTAGGAAATTTATTCAATAATTATTGACGAGTGCCGAGTTCTTCAACAAAAAAGTTTGGTTCATGTTCCAACAGTTAGTAGCCGTTGTGTGACTCGAGCCGGTCTCAACGGCGACCGAGAATGTAAACATCCGGCGCCGTTTTATTTGTTGACGGTTGACCGGTACGACTTGTTGAGGTCGATTTTTAAGTTTGAGTCGCTCGCCAGCTGATAGGTATTCAATATCCCCATCAAAGGATCGTCCGAACCCCATTTTATGCATGTCCTGTGCCTGTGCCTGATTGATGTCAGGATTCCCTTGGTTGCTGCGTAAACCACATGATTGACTCTAAAAAGAATTTGCGGTCGTAATTTAGTTTATATATAATGCTCAATGCCAAGTTGCCGTGTTGTGTACACCGCTCCACGGCCATTTGTCAACAACAAAGCAGACTCTCGGACGTCGGCATCGCCATCATCATGTCTGATGATCTCTCCCCCCTCAGACCGCCTTACCCGACCTCGTGGAATTGTGACGTGGAGAGATCAGTCAGGTGCCACAGAGCACTAAGATGCGCCAATTGGGTCCTGTGATTGGTCAACCAAGATCGTTCCTGTTCCTGAAGGTGGGGGGTTCCGCTAAAAAGGAAGCTACTGATTTTCGTGCAGTGATTTGATTTTCCGCTCACTCCGCCAGCCAAGCAAAGAATTGTGATTCAGCAATATCCCAGGGTTCCATGTTCCAGCTGTGATCACTCCAAGAAATTCCACCTTGAAGAAAGAAAGACGGATGGTGGTGGGAATAGGATTGAGGATGGGAGATGCGGTGCTGCGGCGCATGGCGATAAGCTTGCTTTTGGTCCGTGTGTCCGTACGACACAAGAAAAAAAAAACGACGAACAGCAGGAAATGCTTGGAAATCGTGAGACTTGTCGCATCTTTCTTCCCCGGCCTGGCCCGTGTGCCCCTGCGTCATTCGGCAGCAGGACTTGAGGACGCTAATCTAATTTCATTTGAGTCCACCCGCGCATGGAGCATTGGGGACATCTTCTGTTGTTGATCAAGACAGAAAGATGGAATGTGGTGTTTGCGGCGAAACGAAAACGCTTGGGGAAACACAAACCGTTGTCCGGTGGGTGCACAAGCTTCGCAAGCTTAATGTTCCGTCAATTCCCCCGGATCTGCATCTTCAAAAAGTCCAGCCTCCTGTCAAAGTGTCAGGTCAGAGCAAGGTCTGTCGAAACGGGTTGGACGGGAAGGTCCATCGGTCCAAACTTCGGGGCTAATTCTGCAGCGAATCGTGCACTCCACACTCTAGCGCCAAGCACACATCGACGATTCCCTGTCATTTCCCTGCAGCCTATCGTGAACTTGGTACCTTCCCACCCTCTGATTTTCCGCAAAGGGCTGCTTGTTGTTGCAGGAGCGTGAGTGCCGACGAGCTGGGGGGCAATCAAACACCATGTTTCGTACCTTGCTCAAAACGGGACTCTCTCCCTCGGCAAGTTCGAGTTGTTGTCTTCCATTCCCCCAACATTCCATTCCATAAAATAAAAATCCGGGTTGAGAACCCCAGAAAACCAAGGAACCCCGCGCTTCCGACTTGTGCATCTGTACCTGGTTTTGCATATCCCAGTCTCCGCCGCCGTCATCTGTTCTTCTTATCTTTCTCTTTTTCCCACGAAAACTATTCCGTATACTTTCCACTTCCACTTGTCCTTCCACGCCCACCCACCCACTCACCAACCACCCAACCCATTCCGCCTTCACAATGCGTCAAACCATCCTCCTCGCCGCGCTCACTGCGGCCACTGCCGTCGTTGCCCAGAATCAGAACTTCACCATTGAAGAGTCCAAGGTTCCCGCCGGCACCAAGATTGACTGGTGCAACGCTCAATTCAACTCCTGCGGCGAACTCTGCGGTGGAACTCCTAAGGCGAATTCCTGCGAGTCGGTATGTTTTATCGCTCTGGTGATCTCGTGCCCAATCAACTGACAATTGCGTTTGTAGAGCACTTTGGATTACACTTGCACTTGCCAAAACGGCACTGCGCCTGGCCTTGACTACTACAGCGGCACTCTCCCCAGCGTAGGTTTTTGCACCCGCAATTGTGATCCAGTGAGCTTGTTGTACTGACACTTCTTTACAGTTCATCTGCAATGAGGCTTACAGCCAGTGCATTGCGGCCAACCCCACCGATGTGAGGGAGCAGGCCAACTGCAAGACCACGATCCAGGACAACTGCGGTACCCTCGATCCTTCCAAGGCCCAGGTCGGCGGTGGCTCCAGCCAGAGCTCTAGCAGCGCCACACCCACCCCCACCACCGGTGCTTCTTCCGGATCTCCTTCCGCCAGCCCGTCAAAGGCTGCTGCTCCTGCCAACTTTGTCGCAAACGGCGTTGGTGCTGTTGCTGCCGGTGTTTTTGCCGCTGCTCTTCTCTGAGCAAACGGCTGCTACAAGGCCAAACAATAGCGTGTTATTAACGGCGTTGGGGAGCCAGAATAGTGGGCAGTACACTTTGCCGGTTTGGCGGGTGTTACGGCGTTGATCGTTGATCTTTTTCTTGTATTGATTTTTTCCCTCGATTTTTCCTCTGGGCAGGGCTTTTTGCATCGGCAACACCCCAGTGATACCAACTACTTAACAACAACAACTACATACCCCCACGGCCTCCGATTTGCTTTAGACAAACGGACGGCTTTAATGCGTACAAGGAGATGAATGTTCCGGTGGACGATGTCGGTAACGAAAGGAATAATGGTGGCGAGATGGAAAGGGTGACGGAGCGGTGGTTTGGAGGTAGAAAAAGAAAGAACTGTTATATCCATCATTTATAAATGTCTTTATGATTACCGAGGCCTGGGCCGCCTGCCGTCTCTTTTATTGTTGACCTGGAAGAGCCAGATCAGTGACGGAAGTGCGGATGGTGGCAGATGATGATATGGTGGGCCTTGTCCCATGAGCGAAGGCAATATCATTGATACACCATTCTTTTTTGACCCCTGTGAGATTATCAGAACGGTCTGTATTTGTATTTAATGTGCCTCTTAGGCAACAGGCAAACCAAATCTGACTTGACGCAGTTATACCTATCGCCATGCTTTCCTCTTGGTGGGTGACAAGATAGATGTATGTACATGTACCCGGATGATGTCAGTGGTCGAAGGGTGGAATCGGCTCAAGGTTTCATTGGGATTGGGCTGTTAAGACTTGGCGGAGGTTGGTTTTTTAATATCAGGCTTCTCGAAATGAAGCTATTTAGGTGAGTGTCACATAATTGGATTGTTGGGTCTTGTTCGAATCCGTAAACTGACTCATCATTGACAGATCATCTTTCGAGTCTCCGAATTTGATAGGTCAGAAGTGTGCATGGATATAAGCCAGCGTAGAGTTTCCCGCATCATCTGCAATGTACATTTGTGCAACACCTAGGATCCATCTGGATGGGACTTCTGTGTCGATGCCCAAAAGTTACCTACCTTTGCAAAGCTTTTCAAAAACAAGACTTTTTATTTGTCTTTAGACGATTGGTGGGGACTTTTGGAACATTCTGCCACGACATCAATGAGGATACCTGTGAGATGTTGTCGTTCGTTCATTGGCTCGGAGGGGTCCCAGACTTGATCCTATTCATCGCCTTCATTCTCCCAGGCACCCAACATTATTTTCTGGGATTCTGGGGAAACACAAAATAAAATGTGAAGCCCTTCCTCTGCTCACATGGTTTTCATGCAGCTCGCCTTTCCTCTCCTTTTCTTGTTTGCAGGTTCCATTCCCCCGGGTTTTTGAGAGCTTGAGGGAGCTTTGCCTCACTTTTCCTCTCTATTCCCGTCCCTTCCCTTCCCTCCCTTCCAAAATGGCCGTCTGCAAACGGGATTTGTTATCAGCTGTCAGCCTTGCCACCACCATCTGAGGCACGCATTTATTCTACCTTCTCTTCGGAATTTTTCTTTTTTTTTTTTTTACCCCTCATCTACCACCACACTCTCTCTTTTTCTTCGTCATCTCTTTATTTTCGTTTCTTGCATCCTATGGCTTCATAAGCCAAGCTCATTTTATTCACGCCCAAGATACATCCTATTCCAAATGTCTTTCTTCTGCTGATGTCTGGTTTTTGACCAAAGATGTCGTCATCTACCCGGGACGAAGAGGGCAGACGGAAGCGGAGGTTGTCAACATCAACTCGCGACACACAAGGAGCGACAGCAGCGGTAGGAACACCGGAAGCTCGCCGAAGCCTTTTGTCATCCCTTTTCGGTACGGCTGTCATTCCCGGCTTGTTCGGAGGAGCTGGTACTCAACCTGCCAAGCATCATCACCACGATCGTGATCGGGAACGGGATCGCGATCGCGATCATCATCATCCACAACATCGTCGGCATACATATCACGGAGCATCCGGACAGGTTCCGTCAGATACGCCCGAGGGTAAACACAAAAAATCCGACATGTCTCAGCCCACCACCTCTTCAGAAAAGAAACACCACAAATCTCATCAACAACAACAGAAACCACCCACGTCTGCTTCTTCCCTACCTACAGGAGAACATCGACGACGATCAACCACCGCCACCACCACCGACAAGACCAAAAAAGAGGAACCGTCATCATACCCACGCCCACCAAAAAGAATCATCAAACTCCATCTCAAACCACTAGACCCAAACTCACTTTCCTGTATCCTAAACGTCACTTCGAAATTCCTCACAAGCTCCCGCTCTTCTTCTACTATTACGGCCAAACTCGCTCGGCATATTCGACAGTCATACAAAGAGAAGGGAATTCGTCTGCCTCAGTCAGATAAATCTAGGGTATTACTCTACGACTCTGGCGCTAAGAAACTTGGGACCAATCCTCCCAATCTTGACTCAGGTACTGTGACTATATGGTACCGCGTGCAGCTGGATCAGGATAAGGACAAATGGAAGTTCTCCTTTTTGGGGGCTGATAAACTGTTTGGAAAGGGGTTTAAAGAGGAGCTGAGAAAAGCAATTGACGAAGGTGGGACGGTTGGTAGGTTGAGAAAAATGGTTGGGGAGTATTTAGGGTTGGTGGGAGGGGAGGAGAATAGGGTGAGGCTCTATATGCAAGATGGGATGAAGAGGGATGGGTTGTACGGAGATGATTGGATTTTGAAGGAGTTTGGGAGGGCATGGTTGTGTAGATGGATTGGGCTTGAGGTGAGGGATTATGTAGTTTTTCAGAAGAGGGGGATGGGGGGCGGGTATGTGTTGCATCGTGGTGATAGTAGGAAGGGGTGTATGAAGTCGTTGAGGAGGTGGGTGGAACGAGGGGGGCTGGGAGGGAAGGGAAGAGTGAAGTTGAGGCATGGAGGGAAGGAGGTTGAGGACGAGGAGAGGGTTAAGTGGGGAGAAACTTATGACTTTGAGTTTTTGGACGTTGATGATGCTGAGAAGTTCAATGAGGAGGAAGGATGGTTGTTGGGTCAGAGTGGAGAGGAATGTTTGATTTGTGGGGATGAGAAAAAGGTTAATGAGTTTCCAGTTAGGATGACGGAAAGGTGTGAGCATGAGGAGGTCGTTTGTAAGCGATGTTTGGAGAAGTGGTTGCAGTCGAGTGTTGAAGGGGGGAACTGGGGGAAGTTGAGGTGTCCCATTCCTGCGTGTAAAGAGGTGATGGGGTATGCGTATGTGAGGAGGTATGCCTCTGCTGAGACATTTGAGAGGGTTGATAGGTGGCTGTTGAATGAGGCGCTTGGGGAAATTGTTGGGTTTGAGCGGTGTTTGGGGGGAGCGTGTGGGTATGGGCATGTGCATGATCCGGCTTGTGAAGTTTTCAAGTGCCGGAATGCAAAGTGTGGGAAGAGACATTGTGTCAAGCATCGTATTGCTCACGAGGATGAGACGTGCAGGGAGTATGAGAAGAGGCAGGAGAGAAGGCAGGAGGAGAACAAAAAGTCGGAGAGGACGGTGGGCAAGATGGCGAAGGAGTGTCCGAACTGTAAGAGGATGGTGCATAAAACCGAGGGCTGCAATCATATGACTTGTGAGTATTTTTGCCCCCTTACGTTCATGGGTATAAATAACTGACTTTCCTCCTCTTCCAGGTACCTGCCGTCACGAATGGTGCTACGTATGCTTTGCGCCCTATATGACCGCCGCTTCAATCGGCATTTTGCTATGCCATCACAACCCGGGTTGCACCGAATCACCACAACCTTTTGCCCATCTCTTCGACAGACATGGGCGTTTACTCAACCCAAGAGCTCAGGAACTGCGAAATGTAAGAGTCCCGCACCCTCTACCTCCACACCTACCTTTTCCTGGAGGACAACACCACGGTCCCCAGAGACATGACAACCCCCTTGTGACACCACCTCCCCCTGCTGTGCCTGTTGCCAATGTTGTTCGTCATCCTAATGATCTACCTCGTCAGTTTCGTCCACCACCGCTGATCACCCGAGCTGCGATTGGATTGGGACCGGGGATGAGGAGAGCACACCGACAACAGAGGCAGCAACAGCAGCAGCAGGGGTCGCAGGTTGGTGTTCCTGGTGGTATGGCTTAGGACGGACTGTAGTTTGACAGGAAATACTATGGGTAGGGTAGTTTTTCAAGGATTGGGCCCTGTTTGAGCTGGTTTCTTTGCGGAATCAGGTCCGGGTGAGCCCTTTGTGAGGAAGCTATCAAAGTTTTGGGGACGGAGGATGGTGGGTATCAGCTCGAGATGAGCAACTCCTTCCTTTCTCTCCTCGATCATTTCACATCATTACGTCTCATCTACGCCAATTTGGATGTCATTACGACAACTCAGGGGCAGACCTATCTCGAAAAGAAGTCTCACGAACACGAAGTAAACGCACCGAATGCGTTTCGTACCTGGGTATTTTCTGGGGAGCTTTTTACGACTGTTATGACTATTGAATGATTTCATTTGTTATTTGGCTTTTTTGTTTGGGTTTAAATATAATTCTTAAAATTTTTGAGAGATTATGATTCTCTCTTTTTACTTTTTTTCTCTTTCTGATTGTCTGTTTCCCTTGTGATATTTGAGTATTTGAGTATGGGCTGGTCGTCTAATCTTTGCTTTTGATAACTGATGTTATCGATTTTGTATTTGTGTTTGATGTTTGCTTTTCCTGTTCTAGTTTCTCTGGACGAGAGGCTCTGGTTCATAGTATTGGAAGGAAAGGGAATGGTATTGTGCTGTTGATTAATTGGGAGTCTCTGATCGTGTGTTTATTCTTATTGGAACGAAGTCCAAATTGACTGGTCTGGAGTTGAGAATGCAACGGAGTGTTTGGCAGGAGCTTTTCTCTCCTTGTAGCTAATTTTAATAAGACATTGTTCTCATTGGCGTTTATTAATTGACAGATATTAGGCTACATAGCATAGTATATGTCATCCATGATATTCTTTAGCCACTTTTTTTTACCGTAGAAAGGAGGAGTTACTAATACGGAGGAGCCAGTGAATCACTGATAAGTATATGGATAATTGAGAAGTCAGTGCTGAAGGTTTGAAGCTTGCCTTCATACATCCTATATGGTGGTGGTGGTGGTGGTGGGCATCGCTCCATATTCTTTTCCAAGTCATGAGAAAAGAATACGGTCATGTATATGTATCGTGTTCCTATTCTTTTCTTTATCTGATAACGTGCTTAATTTTACTCGGAGATGAGATTTTGGTTTTGAAGTCAGTAGAAGGAAATTGAATGATAGGTAGGTACCTGGTATTGTGTTATTTTTGATTTATAACTAAGAGGTTTTATGAGGATGTTCCTTGAATATTTGTGAGCACGATACTTAATCTTCAACATGCATATTCGGAATCGAAAACGACTATTTGTTTTTCACAATCCTTTTTCGTTTTTCAGAAGGGCTTTCTCGTTTAGGAAATGGCTATTGATTTATTAAAAGTTTCTTCTATTATTGAGTATATTTTTTGTCTATAAATCAGGTATATTCAAAAACAGATAGCCGTTTTTGATTTCAAAAGGCGTGTCCATAATCATGTACTGTGTATACTTGCACGACTTGTTAATTACCTTTGCTCCTAGTTCTTGACCTTTAAGCCTGGTCATTTCGGTTACAGTTGGGATTCAGGTGCCTTAGCTTGGTTGCCCTTTTTCCCCTTCTCTCGAGGATGGGATGTTGGCGAGGAATTGGATGGCCTTTTCTGGATATTCTTCTTCATGGCGGAGGATGATTTGTTTGTCTCGTTCATTTTGTTGGTAGTTACCTTCTTCACATTTACGGCACATGAAAATACGAATCGCCTATCGCATAGTCTTTCTTTAACTCGGGTGTTTTTCTAATTTCCAACAAGTAATCGTGAGGAAACATGAAATATAATATGTGCAGAGAGGACATTTACGATGTGTGGTGTACCACACAATCTCTTATTTTAGAACATGTTCCTGAGTGTTTGTGCCTGTGCCCCTTTGTCTTTGTCCTCATGAATGGGCCGGTAGATATGGTGGGTGGGTTGTACCTGAAGGTTGGCGCTTTGTTTGGGCGGCTCTGGCTTTGTATTCGAGACCCAAGGGTTCGAAGAGAAAAAGCTCACGTCATCAAGCAAGACATTTTGAAGTTTGAAAATGCCACATGGTAGGACTCGGATGTGAATGTTCAAAACATTGTTTCGAACATCAAACCACGGGACCTCGAAGCGAAGCGCGCGCTCTCGGGAAAATGTAACCCGGTAAAGAAAGAACATGGAAATAAGGAAAAATTGTCGCATCATTTTTGTCGCTCGTACCACATTTTCCATCTTCTCCATCATAATCGGACAATTTTTTATCTTTTTTTGGCGCCCTGTGCAACTGAGATGTGCCGCCCTCGACAAGAGATTTCCAAGGAAAAATCAAATCGATCTGGCACAGGCACAGACTCTGGCGTACCGCCGCCATATGGGAACACGGCATAACGATGCATTTCTTTTTTCTTGTTCATCTGCCGCCCGGCGAGGTAAGGTATTATCTCCGGAATTACACCCAAACTCTAAAGTCACAACGTCGCAGCAATATTTTGTCGCCGTTGGCAGGTTGCAGCGTTTAAAATACACTAAAATTATGGTTTCTTCTTCATCACCATGCACAAGCATGTCGTGCATCTTAAACGACCTGAAGAATGACTGAACCGTGCAAGGTCAAGCTTCCCCGCAAATGCTGGCTTGCAGCTCCCCTTTTAGGGGCTGTTGGATCCTGGGCTTTGCATCGAGGCGAGATTACAGATTTCCATTTTACCACCGTTTGGCGAGGGGGGACATCACTGACGGGCGAGACGCGCTGACTGCAGAAAGAGAAAAGTGTAACGTTCATCAAGATGTTTATTAGTTTGTGACTGCAGCTGATCAAGTCCAAAAGGATACTCGGGATGATCATGAGACTTTTTTTTTCATCTGAATCTGTAAGATCAGTTATCCCAGCTCAAAGAAGATCGGAAATCGGAAGAGTTACTATCAGGATTTTGCGGAGACCGCCGCAGGCCTGGTGATCCATGTTGTGAACAAACGATATTGCGATGATCCCTCCATCACGACGACGACCTATCTAGTGTTGTAATTTATCACCCCCTAAAGGCTGACAATTGGCGGTTATTTTATTGATCTAGACTCTGAAAAGAATTCCAATCACAAGGGATCAAATGGTTTCTTCTCCCACTCCTGCCGTCTTTGCTGCTGAAGAAGACTTGTTCCTGCATTCGCTTCTGCAGGGGTTCGTGATAAGAAACTCAATCGAAGGCTCAGATTGGAGGGCCGTGCATCCACACTCCTGTAAGGTACAGGATCATGATTGGGCGGTCGTGCGGTCGTGTGGATCGAACATGGGGTGCCCCTGTTGACGTCGTGCCTGCGTGCCAACCGTTCGCCGTTCACCCTCAAGCGGAAGGGATGGCCCAGATTGGATTCGTGGCTGCCGGCGCCAATTCGCAATTTGCAGGTTTGTGGGTGAGGGTACGACCTTCTTCTTTATCCTCACTCCTTTCTCTCCTGAAATTCCTTGGAGGGAAATCAGGAAATTATTGAACCCCCCTCCCCTTCGATCCAGAGAAGAAGGGTACCGAGGGTGGCCAAGGCTATGAGGATCTAACTGCCGATAATTCGGTTCGTCAATTCAGTTCGTTCCAACAAAGCGCACCATTGATTGCACTTTTGCATTACCATCGACGGATACCACCATTACCCATTCCCGCGCCGTCCATCTTATGTATACTACCATGGCTCCTCTCGTAGAAGGTCCTGGTCTTATCGACCCCAACATACCCCCCGCCGCCCACTCACACCTCCGTCCCGAGTCACATCTCTCTGACACGACAAGTGATTCATCCGAAGTTGCTGCTCTTGGACCTCTCGAAACAACGGACCAAACGGACGTGTTCCCCGACCTACCTTCGTTTCCAAACACCGGGACTTGGTCAACACGATCTTCACCCATCACCCCCAAGCAGTCGCACTCGGCCTCCAGAACTGGCCGCTCTCTTAGTCTTGCCCAGATCGCCGGTCCCGTCAAGAGAAAACCTCTTTCTGCCACGGCCTCACCTCTGGCCACCAGACACTCGACACCGGCCGCCTACCCGGACGATCCTCTCCTTCTCCTCCAAGACCTCGAAAGTCCTGAGCACCGGTTTGCTAGGGCCATCTCTCTTGACAGCCCTACTTTGTACGACTTTCCAGGCCATAGAAAGCCCATAATAGCACCAACTTCGTTGCACACCCTTCACCAGGCTGTTGCTGTTGTCAGTCCAGAACCTACTGAAAGTAGCCAATTGTAGGTTTAGGTTCCCTGACTCGGTACTTTTATGGTTGACCAGTCATTCCGGGTAAAGGTGTGGCAATATCAAAGCTGACCAGGTTTTTCTTTCTTCCTTCCCACAGATCATCTCCCGTCTTTGAGCCGTCCGCACAGCCTGTAGTCCCGGCTGCCGGAGCACAAGACGTGCAATTACGAAACAGCCCTGCAGTAGCTCAAACACCACACACACCTCTTGAAGAGGAAGACGATCTAAGCGCCGAGACGGCCAGTCAGACCACAGAAGAGTCGTACTACGACCACCTCGATTTTGTCCGTGCCGACTCGCCAGAATCAGTGGGCGACCGCACCACAGTGCTTAATATTAATACAAAGACCATGTCCATGTTATCACGAAAATCACCACCGCCACATCTAAATCTTGGTACATCACCAATAGAACAGGACATACAGCAATACTCACCAGCCACACACTCACGAGACAGCACCAATCTCAACAAGCCGCTGCCCAAATCACCAGCGTCCTCTAAGCTAGGCGTATTTTTCGGCTGGGGCAACTCGTCACCCTCGCCGTCGTCACAAACAGAGTTCTCAGAAGGGGCCTTCTCGCCTCTTCCAGCATCACCATCATCGTTCAAACCGGCAACTCTCGCCACAGAGTCCTATGAGACTCCAGTTTCACCAGGGAGTCCTACATATTCCAATGACGCAGGAGATAGAAGTCCAGGTCTTTACTATAGCGAATCACGACTACAAACGCGTTCAGAAAGCTCAGCATCGTTGGTCGAAATCGAAGAGATGGAAGACGAGTTGAAAGCCATCAGCGCCGAATTGGCCGCGTCCATTCGGCGTGAGATGGACCTCGAAGATTTAGTTGACAGGATGCAGGACCAGGTCAACAACCCCCAGGCACCCGGGAAAAGGAGTAGCGACTATTTCTCGGACTCCGGCTACAGCTCGGCCAGATTTAGCGAGTATGACCACGCCAAGGATGAGATCTCGCAGATCCAGCGCAGAGCCGAACAGGAGAAGGCAAAGGTCAGACTGGAGCTCACCAGCAAGCTTCAGGAAGAGCGCGAAATGCGCCGCGCTCTCGACCTGCAGATTCAGGAACTGCAACTAAAAGCATCGCAAGTCGATCACGTCCAACTTGACAACAGCGCAGCAAGTGAGCGAGTCAAGGAGTTGGAAGCCATATGTGAGGACCTCAGCCGAAGACTCCAAGAGGAGAAGGAGGTCAAGAACAACTTTGAGGATCTCCTCAATGTGCTCAAAGGGGAACTTCAGACGGCAGCCAACGAGAGAGACAACCTTCGCGATGAAATCGTCCCCCAGTTGAGGGCACGAGTGGAGGGTCTGGAGGCAGAGGCCGCTGAGAACGCGAAACTCGCCTACGACACGTCCAAGATGCAACAGGAACTCGAATCTCTCAAGTCACAAAACACTGAGCTCCAGCAGTCAGAGGCGGAGAAGGCGAGGCTTGCACAGGAGCTCGAGTCTCTGCGGTCTCAAAATTCAGAGCTCAAACAATCAGAGTCGGAGAAGGCAAGGCTTGCTTACGATGCGTCCAGACTTCAACAGGAGCTTGATTCCCTCCGGTCCGAGAACTCAGAGCTCAAGCAAACTGGCAACCGCATGTCGATGGCCCTCTCGAGATCGGCGTCTGTCACCGGCGGATCTTTTAAGCGAGGTCTCCAGAGCCGCCCACAGTCCCTTTCACGGTCTAACAGCACAAGGCCGGGGCCTGCGAGCACGGAACCCCGTGAGGTCCTTGCCGAGAGGCTCAAGGATGTCGAGGCTCAACGCGACGCTTTGCATAGTGCGCTCAAGAGTCTGCTTGAAAGGCAGGAACACCAGAACCGAGAAAACGACAAGAGGATTCGGCAGCTCGAGATGGAGCGGGATCGTCTCCTCACTGCCTCGCCCAAGAAGGCCGGCTATGAACGTGACGTCTCCAAGCTTCGTGACGAGATTAACGTACTGCGTCGCCGGGCGGAGGAGGCTATTGACCAAAAGTGGCAGGTAGAGAAGGGCCTCGGAGGTCTCAAGATGGATCTTGATCGCGCCGAAGAAGAAATCGCCATGCTCCGCGGTCTTCTCAAGGAAGCCGACATTTTGATTCCCGACTCGCTGCCACACGCAGATGACAGCGACGACACCGCCATCGTTTCCTCGGCCTCGCTTGAAAAGGCTTATAAGGACCTGCAAGCTGCATACACCGAAGCGCTGGAACGAATCAAAGCACTGGAGGAGTCGGCATCAGCGGATGAGCGGACGCGGCTGGCCATCCAGCGCCTCGAGCACTCCCTTGCTATTGCAGTCTCTGACCGAGATATGGCCCGCGCTGAAGTCGAGGCGTACCGTGCTCAGCTTGAGTCACTCAAAGACACAGAGAAGCAGCAACTCGATGCGGAGGCTGACCTTGCTGATCAGTTGCAAGACTCGGCACGACGCATTGAAGAGCTCTCCCAGCAGGTACGCTCCCAGCTTGATGCTAATGCTGCTCTCCGTACTCGTCTGGCAATGACGATTGCACGCGGCGAGGCAGAGTCCAGAGTTAGCACGGAGCGCATCGCCAGCATGCAGAAGCGTCTCCGCACACTCGAGGAGCAAGTCGTCAATGCTCAGACGGGTGCCGAGGAGCGTGTGGCCCGCTATGAGGAAGAGTTGGCCTCGCTAAAGGAAGCCCACAGCATTCAGCTGCAGCGTCTTCGTGACACCTCTGGCGGACTTCGCAGTCCCCGCCACTTCCCATCAAACTCGCCGCTTTCTCCCATGTTCAGCATCAAGAGCGGACAGCAGAATTCGGCACGGTCTGTGCGCCTGTCGTCGCCGCTTCTTAGCCCCAACGGCCCGAGCTTGCGCCGGTCGGTCACTTCCCCTCTGGATGAGACCACCAACACCTTGTCTCAGCAGGTCGAGACGCTCAAGGGGCGCGTCGCCGAGCTGGAGGGAGCCTTGGCAACCGCCGACGCTGAGATGCAGGAGGTGGTTGGCCGCATGAACACGGCCCAGATTGAGGTCATGACTCTTCAGGAGGAGCGCGAGGCTGCCGTCCGTCAGACTCGCAAGCTTCAGCGCATCATTGAGGATGAGAAGATGCGTGTCTTCCAGGAGCGCTTCAAGTCCATCTCCAGCTAAATGACTTGAAGTATCCAACGACACATGTGAAACGCGACACAAACGCAACGTAATTGTCATGGCATACACCATTGCATTTTTGGATCGGCGCCTAGCTTCTTTTTTGGCCTTTTTAACTTTTTGGCATAACGATGATGGCATTGGTTTTCTTTGGATCATTGGCATTTACCGAATTCCCCCCTTTGGACTTTGAGAGTCTCGAAGACCTGGGGTCGGTTTTCTCTTTTTTTGTTCTTTATTGATATGGCATTTTTGATGGACATACCCAGGGCTGTCTTTTTATTTTTTTTATTTTTTTTTCAAGCCCACATTTCATCATGGCTTTTATTCTTCTATTTTATTCTTCTTCTTATGCTGGCTTTAGAGATAATTTTTGTATCTCGGCTGGTTTTGTTCTTTTTTACTTTATGTGGTTTTATATTATAACCGCTTTTTAGAAACTTTTGGTTAACTTATTGTATACTTGTATTAGCTAAGTTTTATTCTGTGTGTATGGGATTGGAAATAAAAAACGCACACACGAATGGATTGATTGGATGGAGAGGAAAGAAACAAATTTGGATTTTTTGTCAGTTTTGGACAAAGAGGGATGGAGAAGAAGGGAGTTGGAATAGGATAAGATAGGATAGGGTAGGATAGTTGTATGGAATTGTTGGTTACAATTTGTGTTCTTTATCTGAAGCTTGTGATTTGTTTGGGTGTGATGTGCTATGAATTACCTGGGGTATGTGTCTTTGTCTAGCTGTTCTCTTGACTATATTGGATGTATTAGTCTTGACTGTGACACTATCCGGTGCATTTTCATGTTCCACTATCCCATTCGTTTTTATATGATCACACTCTGTATACACCTAGTTATATTGGCACTGGCATACTTTTAGGCTATCAATTTAATGTGATCAATACCAAAAGCCTCGAAACTCTCATCGACAGCAGCAATATAAACAGGCACATTGATACCGGTAGTTACTGATTATAAGGAGGCAAAAGACGAATAGTTGGATTTACTGGTTTGTGCCTTGAAAAGGGTTCCCGGCTGCATCTAGCTGGGTGACTTTTGTGTGTGTAAGGGATCAAATACTCGGGAAGAGAGGGTTTCATGTTTGTGAAGTAAATGTGACGAGAATCGGACCTTGGTACTGTCTGTACCTAGGTCTATTAGGCATGTTGGAATTTGTTTAATTATGGTGGACAAGAAGGGATATAATAAGAGAGAGGATGGTCTTGTTGGGGAAGGAAAGTTGGTGGGTTTAAAGTGTGGTAGTGTGTGTGTGTGTGTGTGTGTGTGTGTAGGTGAAAAGGGGGCATTTCTTAAGTCAATAATGTATGAGGAGGCACGTTGAGGACGTTATGGTACTGTAATGTACAGCACTTGGAGACCATCTTGAAGGACATACTCCGTAGTGTATCTTGTCATATTGATATGTATGTTTATCTATGATGCTACACACAGTTACAGTCTATACTCAACAATAGGTACAGCTATCTGGTTTGTTTCAAGATGTTTCGAAGAATCTCCGAAGCATCCGGGAAATTTCATTAGAGTATACAACATGTCTTTATCATGATGTTAATCAACACGAAACATCTGACGTCTGTTATATTGACAGTTGTATAGTGTCCATGATGGGGATGTCTCTTATCACTCCGTGGGGACGGACACACCGCAAATATGTGATGGAAATTGTGTTTGATGCATCATGATTTATGCATGTGGCTTGGAATAATCTCTCACCCGGTGGTCTGGAACACAATGACTGAGAGAAATTATTTTTCCTTGAAATCTTTTTTGCCCCCCACTGTGATAGTTTTCTGTTTTCTCCCCACGCCGAGGAAAGTTTCTGTCAGGGGTAAACATTGAGTTGGGGATGAACGCCAAGGATTATGAGGATTTTGGGAGTGTAGAAGATTCGGATATGAGACCGAGACATTTTCATCAAGTGAGAAGCCCCGAGTGTTGGTTTTGTGGCTTCGGTGACGAGATGATGAATTCGGAACTCGGGTTGTTGGTGAGAATAGGAATTTCCCGTCAGGATAAAAAGGGCCGGCTGGATACAACATCAAGTTGGAAAACAACAATATATCTCATGCGTACAGAGTTGCAATCTTGAATCCTTTTCCTCTCTGTTAGCGTGTACCTTGCATGAAGAAAGAAATCCGGGCGAGTGTGACATTCCGATGAAGGGGAATGTGGCTTGTGGCTTGCAGTTTTGTCCAGACGGTTGGGAAGAGGAGAGAGGGGGATGGCATCATGAAGGGGGGAGGAGTTCATGTCTGTCAATCATAAATCCAGGGGAACGCAGCCAGCGAACAGGGGGATGATGTGTGAATGAGGATCATGACCCCTGTCTGACAGGCCACCCCATAACCTATCATCCTCCCGTCGTCGTGTTTGTGGGGTTGCAATGATGCACATATTACAGTGTGTACACTATATGCAATGGCAGGGTGAGATAATGATGTTGGTGATTGTGATGTAGGAATGGGAGGAGGCGAAGAAGGAGGAGGACAGAAGAGAGTTGCTGGACGACGGGACGGGACGGCCGTTTTTTGTGGCAAAGAGCGGCGTGTCTCCTTTCTTGACGGCATTCGGCTGGAGAGGATTCTTTCAGATCGAATCCGAGTTCACAGATACTCGGGATTCTCACATGGCCATTGTTCAAACCCCCCTTGTCGAGGACCATCACCAACAAGATTTCATGCTGACGAATCTCGAGGCAGGCTCCAAGTCGAAATCAAATAAAATGCTGCAGAAAATACACAAAAAGAAAAAGGCAAGAACCGTTACACTTGTGCTTCCCCATGAAGCGCCCAGGCATTCTGGGCAAGAAGCAGGAAGACGGCGCCCCACTTTGGCCCCCACGATCACACCCTCAAGGTTTTTGCTGACCACAGAGCTGGGAAGGAACCGTGAACAACCAATCACATCGCGCGAGGCTTATCTTTACACCAAGCTTTTAGCACGTCTCAGCGAGTTGATGTTATCTTTTCCTTCGTCCTTGCTAGCCCTGTCCGGCTCCGAAAAGACACAGACATTCGGATGAGGAGAAGGTGATGATGGCTGACTGTGCCTCCCTTGAGCATTTTTTATTCTCTTGAAGAAAATTTTCTGATATTTGCTTTTTTGTATATTCAGTGGCGAATATCGCGAGAATGAGGAAAGAAGAAGAAAGGGGAGAAGAAAAAAATTACTCCGGTGAGTGTGCCTGGCTGTAAGATGTGGTTGATTGGTTGTGTGGTGTGTTGCATCAATGTCGCACGAATACCTCTCTACTATCTCTTGTCCTTTGAGATGTAATTTCCCTGGATGGCCAGATACGTGCGACTTATACGCAGTAAATTATTCGGTAGAGTGAGGTTTGCGGTATACCCCCCTCGCCCGGACATGAACAGAGTTAATATGACCGACCCTCTTTTACAAGGGGTCGGCATCACGGCACTTGATTTCTCTTTCATGTGCCATATCGAATGACACAAACAAGACTTTGGGGGCCATCGTATCGGCTGTCTCGTCTCCCTTGAAGAGGGAGAGGAAAAGAAAACATTTCCATACTTTTCCTTTTTTCCCTTTTTCCTTTTTCCATCAACCCCTTCCCCTCTTACAGGGCTGATTGGTTGTCTTGTCTCACCCCACGTATTGCTTCTTGTTCCAGAAACCACTTCTTCCTGCAAGCCATCTTTGCTAGCCTGCCTCGCCTGAACTGCTTTTTCGCCTTTGAAAGGCTTTTTACGTCGAGGATTATACAGCTCATCTGCCTGTTATCCCGTCCCCTCGATTTTTCTTTTCTTTCCCTCTTTTTATTCCTCTCTCACCTTGAATAATCCATACATATACAACACTTGGTTTTTCTTTCCCACCCCTTGAGGGCGACCCCTTTGAACTTATACAACGACACTCCAGATACCTAGCCGTACTCTCAACTTTACGTATACGCATAAACCCAAAAACCTCAAGATGGCATCTCCGGAGACACAAGATCTCCCCTTCGTTCCCTTGGAACCATTCAACGGGACCCCAGGATCAGGAGGAGATCCCCTCGTAACTGATCTCAACGTATGGTACCAGGTAAGTCCCGCATAACCACATCTCCCGATCTTCCCTCAGTTTGATCTACCCAACTCTAACACCACCCTCCCCCCCAAAAAAAAATAGGCCGGTGACATAGCCTTCATGATCATGTCCACAGCCCTAGTCCTCCTCATGATCCCCGGCGTCGGTTTCTTCTACTCCGGCCTCGCCCGCCGCAAATCCGCCCTCTCCCTAATCTGGCTTTCAGTAATGGCAGCAGCCGTAACAACCTTTCAGTGGTTCTTTTGGGGTTACTCCTTAACCTTTTCCCACTCAGCAGGCAAATTCCTTGGGGATCTATCCAACTTTGGTTTTCGAAATGTATTAGCTCATCCCTCGGTCGCGTCCGACAAGATCCCAGACCTCATGTTTGCTGTATACCAGGGCATGTTCTCTGCCATTACAGTAGCGTTAGCCACTGGTGCGGTAGCAGAAAGAGGAAGGATGTTACCCTGTGTTATTTTCATGTTTATTTGGTCGACGATAGTGTATGATCCTATTGCCTGTTGGACTTGGAACCCTTCCGGTTGGTCTAATAAGATGGGAGGATTGGATTTTGCCGGGGGTACTCCGGTTCATATTGCTTCTGGGGCTGCGGCTTTGGCTTATTCGATGATGTTGGGGAAGAGGAGAGGGCACGGGACGCATGAGTTGAATTATCGACCGCATAACGTGACGCATATTGTCATTGGGACGGTTTTCCTCTGGGTTGGATGGTTTGGATTCAATGCTGGGTCGGCGTTGAGTGCGAATTTGAGGGCTATTTTGGCTGCTACGACTACGAACTTGGCTGCTTGTGTTGGAGGGGTTACTTGGTGTGTGTTGGATTATAGGTTGGAGAGGAAGTGGTCTACCGTTGGGTTTTGTTCTGGTGTGGTAGCTGGCTTGGTCAGTATTACTCCTGGTTCGGGTTATGTCCCTGTTTGGGCTGCTGTTCCTTGCGGTGTTTTGGGAGCCAGTTTTGCAAACTACGCCACGAAGCTCAAGTTCCTTCTCGGGATTGATGATGCCCTCGACATTTTCGCCGTGCATGGAGTTGGAGGCTTGGTGGGCAATATCATGACTGCTTTCTTCGCAGCGGATTATATTGCCAAGTTGGACGGAGTACAAGTTATCAAGGGTGGGTGGTTGAATCATAACTGGATTCAGTTGCCGATTCAGCTGGCGGATAGCTTCGCTGGAGGGTGTTACTCCTTTGTGATTACTTGCGCCATCTTGTTCGTTTTGAACTTGATTCCCGGGTTGCATCTGAGAGCGTCGGAGGAGTCAGAAATTCTGGGTATTGATGATACCGAGATTGGTGAGTTTGCGTATGATTACGTCGAACTGACTAGGGAGGTGTTGAATGAGGTTGAGGCGGATAATGTGAGCGCATACTCTGCTGACCCTCAGTTGGGACACCACTCTCAGGCCTACTCGCCTACTAATGGTGTTGGTGCCGGTGGAATCGGCATGGCTTTGGGTGGTGGACCGCATGAGAAGACTTATAACAGGCCGATAGATTATCGGATGCACGGGATTGGAAGTTCGAATTAGTTTGAGGAGGGGATTTGATTTGGTTTTTTATGTGGCGGCGACCACCTGCTGATTCCGTCTTTCTCTTTTCTTTTCTTTTTTCTTATGTGTCATTATAATAGTGTGTATATTGGAGGGCGTTCGGTTTTCTTTGGCTCGCTCATACCTATTGTTTGATCGGGAAGGAAATAGTTTGGGCTTTGCTTTTAACAATGACGCTCCAAATGCTTTTATATGTACGAGACCAAGGGATTTAGGAAGTTGATGTCGGTCGATATTAGGGATTTGGTCTTCTAATAGGGAGGACTATTATGTAAAATAAAAAAGAATCGACAAAAGAACATTATGTTTTATGACTGGCCGTCTTACTCATATGATCCCGTGAACCTGATATAAAAAGGGTATCAATTCCTCGTCTATCCAAACATCACGATATACAAACCATGCCGCGTTAACCCAACGGTCCTCCTCTGCATCTCCAAGCGCTCCTCCTTATCCTAAAATACACCTAACACCACCTATCTTTCGGCTCCCTCCACTTCACCCCCAAAAGCTCAAATATCCTCTTCTCATCCCTACCCTCGACCAACTCGCCTTCAGTAACCTTCGCTCTCCCCTTCCCTCTCAACACATCCCTATAAAGTCCCCTCTGATTCAACCTCATCCCTTTCTTGCTCGCCAACAACCTCAAACTCCTATTGAATATATCATTGCCCGTGAAATAAATCAATGCAGCGCCATACTCAGTTTCCGGAACCAGCAAGAAATCGATCCGTCTCCAAAGAGCATCCTTCTTCCCAGGTAAAATGCAACAGCCATGCCATTTACTTCCCGGTTCCTTTGAGCCCATGCTCTGAGAATGCAGGGCAGCCAACGTAGCAACCAGAAACTTCTTGTCGTATAACTTTTTCAGAAGCGCCTCAAGAAACGGAACGAGCTCGGCTGAGGAAGTCGTCCCGGGCTTGGTAACGATCAGATCGATGTCTCCCGAGGAATCAGAACCGCGCCGATAACTTCCTCCAATGAGAATCTCAATCTTAGGATCCAAGATGGCTGCCTCGCGTTTGACAAACTCGCCGAGAAGGATAATCTCCTGTCGCGGAATGCGAGTGTTGAGATCATCATAGCGCTCGATTCCAATTCGCTGGTTGGCTGTCAAGTCGGCTTTCTGAAGCAAGTCATCCAAGGTACGATAGCCCTGAGAAACCCATTTTGTTGCCTTGCTCAACCCCACACCATATATCTTGAGGAAGATCTCCAAACTCTTATCAAGAGGTTCGGAATTAGCCTGATCAAGCCGTCGCAGCCTGTTTGTGGTAACGATCTCCTCAATCTTCTGCGCTAACCGCCGGCCGATGTTGGTGAGACGATGCGCTTCTTCCTCCGTTGTGATCTTTGTGATTTGGCGGCGAAGCGTAGCTATAGCTTTGCGATATGCCGTCGTCCGCCAGTGGTCGTTTATGCGAGTATAATAATCGCACATGGCTTGCAAAACCTCAATGGTGCGCGCGTTGGGATTGGATTCTTCGCCGGCCTTGACTTTGGTGCCTCCACGGTTGCATGCGAATCGGTCTTCAAAAGTGATTGTTTTTTTCTGGGCAGAGCGGGTGGATCTGGTGACTGGTCGTTTGCGAGCTCGCTCATTCTCCGATGCAGACTCAGGGTCAGAGATTTCCTCAGGAGCTACTTTGACGGACGATGAATCATCTTCTTCGATATCAAGGGGAAGATCTTTGTATTTATTGAGAAGCTCAATGTACTCTGAGAGCTCATCGGAAGAAGTGCGTTCTGGCTGTGGAGTCTGAGCTTCAGGAGTCTGGACCTCAGGGGCAACTGAACTCCTCTGAGCCGATGCCTCTTCGTTCCTTTGGGTTGATTCTAGCGTATTCGGTTTCTGGACCTCCTTTATTTGCAATGACGACGGCTCAGACTCAGGGGATTCTGACGATGAAGCTTCGCCAGCAACAGCAATCGACTCCTTTACGATTGGGAGACCAGGAACCCGATACCGCTGTTGATCGGGGCTAAGCAGAGTGCGGAACCAGATACACTCAATGGGATACTCCTCGTTGACCACAATCAACGAAGAATTTGAGTTGGCAGAGATAATTCCCTCGATGTCACCGTACGACAAGTGTTTGTCCACAATGACATGGCTGGCAGCAGACAGCTCCCTGACCCATTGAGCGCCGTATTCTTGTGCTTTGGCAATACGTAATTTTCTTGTACGGGCAACATCATTATTTGGAATATAATAGAATGAGAACCCTTTGAAAATCTGTGCTGACTCCGGAATGGCTTTGGATGCCGGGGATTGGCGCTTACGTTTCCTGAGCGCAGTGCTTGCCGAGGGGGATTGTTCCGCGCCACCATCTGGTGACAGGTCTGGAAGAGGCATTGTGGTGCTTCTCCTAAGGGTGGCTGGTAAGTTTGCTCGTGCGGTTTCTGGTATTGGAGTCTCCTCAATGAATGAAGTATTGGCTCCAGTTGTAGGCTTAAGAACTGGAGTAATGGTTTGACTAGCAGCGATGGGTGTGTCTTTGATGACACCAAGCCGACTTTTAGCGAACTGAGCTGCTCGAGGTCCCTCTGGAGTGTTGACTCCAGTAGAAGCGGGCAACGATGCGGTTCGCCTCTGTAGGGGATGTGGGGGTGGTTTAATTGGAGATGGGAGTTTAGGTTGAAACTGAGGCTTCTTTGTTCTTGGACTAAAGAACTGTCGGCACTTGTCTCGATGTTGTCGCTCTTTCTCGTCCAGCTTATCGTCCTCTTCGTCTAGTTGGTCCAATGCGGCCATTTTATCAAATTCATCGAAAAAGGCTACTTTATCTTCATAAGAGGGCTCGGCCAAGTTGGCATCCATCCGGGTGTGGGCGCCAGTGGATGAACCGGGTACGGGAAATGTGCTTGGAATTATCATGTCATTGTGAGTTGTTTTTAGACGAGGGCGAAAACCTGCCATCTTGACCTTTTATGAAATTACATCCCTTGCAGATGCAGAGGGAATGGCGGGGTAATTGTTGCCTATTTTGGAGTCGCACGGTGAAAAGGTCTGTCAGTGACACCAGAATTCTTGCAGCAGTTTGTTACAACCACGCGGGTTTGGTACCTGCCGTTCTGCTCTGCCAACCTCTGTCGCGCGCGCTTTGCATGCGGTAGCACGTGACTCGGGGTAGACGGTGCTTCAAATTGGGCTTTTTGATTGGTCGATGAAAAGTCGGCAGCGGATACTCCCGCTGTTTCAGACCAATCGAGACGCAGCGTTCTCTTTCCCCCTTTTCCTAATTTATTACTTACACACCGATTCAACAGCTTCAACTGATTCAACCAACGTTTTCTGGTCTCAATTCAGCATCATTTAGCTTGTCAGTAATATTCGGTTTGTTTCAAGCCTTTCAATTGGCGTATTAGAAAAAAATGTCAAACTTATTTTCCGGAATGTAAGTGCTAACTGAAACTGATTTACAAGTCATATGACAGCTCTCATCATCTGGACCATTTTCATTTTCCCTTCATCCCATTACATCTCACAACTGGCTCCCCGCTTTAAACAAACACCAAAAGAAAAAAAACAAGATGAAGTCTAGTTTCCTTCCTCTCGGAATCCGCAAAGTAAATTCCATGACAGTAGCTCTCACAATGGCGGACCTTTTCTCTCCACAAGATCTACACCTCGCAATGCACGGCCTCCGGGCTGGAGCAAAAGAGTTCACAATGCTAACACCGAATGATAGTAATGCCCGCCTGAGGGGTGCATCTAGCAAGCCCAGTCCCAGCAAGAGTCCCAGTTCGCCAGCACCAGATGAGGGACGTCTCAACTCCCCTGGCGGTTTGTCTCAGAAGAGTTCATCATCAGTCAACTTGTCAAACAAACAACCTAATATATCTGCCTCTCCCTCACTTTCTCATTCCGTTACCAGCGGAGGCGGTGGCGATGATGATATAACCCCATACCACCTCCCAAAGCCACTACCATTGTGGATAAATCCTGCCTACGCCAAACATATCGTCAAGGGAAACTTTATGACCCTTAGCCGCCGACCCAAGACTGTCGATGAAGGTGAATGGATCGCGCATCAAGGTACATATAAATATCAGAAACCAAACTTCTCTTTCCGATCTTATCTAGCTAACGGTTTGTTTTTTTTTGGCAGTTGTTGAGCATTATCGTAACCTGTGGAACTTTGTCAATGTCATATATCAAAAAGAGGACAATGGCATGAGTATCTGCAATGCCAGCACATGCCCTCGCATGTCTGCCGGAGCGTAAGTAGACCCCCTTCGGTTTTTACCTTTGCTCTTTGCTAACCTCAAGCACACAGAAACTGTTCATACACATGGCTGAACAACCGACTGGAACCTATTGAACTTCCAGCATACGAATATATTACCCTGATGCAACGATGGATCTCGGGAAAGATTGACGACGAGAACATGTTCCCCACAACGCCTGCCAACAACTCATACGCTCACAACCCTCAGATTATATCATCGTCATCACCCCTCAGCGGCCCTGACGAGTGGGTCGGCAAACGAAGCGGATTCCCCAAAGAGTTCTCGTCCATTTGCAAGACGATATTCTTGCAAATGTTCCGGGTATATGCTCATCTTTATTGGGCGCACTTTGTGGAACCATTCTACCACCTGAACCTGGAGAAGCAACTGAACAGCTGCTTCAGTCACTTTGTCTTGACCGCTTTGGAGCTGGGAATGCTCAAGCCCCAAGAGCTCGAGCCAATGCAACCTCTGATCGACCTTTGGGCTGCCAACGGCACATTCCCGCCAGACTCTAAGGCATACGAGTGCGCAAACCTCAAAGTTGGAAACCGGTTGCTTCACATGGCGGGTTTGGCATAGGCGCCGGATGCTGTGAGATCTTTCTTCTAATTTGCACTGGAGCGCTGTCATACCAGAGCACCTGCATGGCTTTTGGGGTGAGGTGACGCAGACAAATGGAATTAAGAAATGTGTAACTCGGGGGAATTAATCTTGGAACCAAAAAAGCCGGTAACAGAGTCAGATATATAGAGACAAAGAAAGAACATAATATCCCCTTGTGTGTACTGTTTCATAGAGTTTCTGTGCCTGAAATCGTCCGATTATATCCGTACATCCTTGCCATACCACTCAGTTTTCCATCTGAGAATACGTAACAAGGCTTGTACGTACGTACATGCTCCTGCAGATCTTACCTGCCAGGGTACAGAATAAGCCGGTGGAATGAGCAGGGCTTAAGGTTATGTGCTTTCCAGCTTCCCAAGGTTGGCGCGTTCATACCCGTTTTCCATCTCCATGCCTGATCGCGCCTGACCATTTGGGATCTGGAAACGGCCTTGCCCTTTCAACGACCCTTCTTGCCTTACAAGTGGGGGTCTTGACAGGGAAACCGCTTGCGGGGATACCCCACATCTCAAGAAATAGCGGGGCCGTCCTGGATTTTCCACCCAAATTCTCTGCCGGCCAGGCGAGTCTCCAATACAGGGCAAGAACTTGAGACTGCAAATCCCATTGTTCTCTTCTCTGCAACTTATTTTTTATCCAAAATTTGCACACTATCGCAAACGCCAAATCTTCTCCAGATTCCAGGCCTTTTTTTCATACCGTACAGAGCATATTCCTCACAAACACAGCGACCATGTCTACCGAACAGGAGCTCGAGGCTGCTGAGACCAAGCTTAAGCAGATGGACCACTCTGAGCAGCACTACTTCAACAGGTAAATAATGACTCCCAATGTTTGTTTCTGTGTCGCCAATCCTGATGGCTAACAATAATATATAGCTACAACCATCATGGTGAGAAATTTTGCCGACCGAGATGTTCTTTGGCCCTTGCTAACCATTGCGCCCTGTGTTCAAGGCATTCACGAGGAAATGCTGGTTGGTCTCGCCCCACGATTCTTTTTTTTCTTTTTTTCTTCTTCTTTTTCTTTCTTTTTCGTTAAGCTAACAATGGAATGCGCATTTATAGAAGGATGAAGTTCGTACAAGATCTTACATGAAGTCGATCGTCGACAACAAGCACATCTTTAAAGACAAGGTTGTTCTCGACGTGGGCTGCGGAACCGGTATTCTCTCCATGTATGCCCACCAACACGCCGGAACCTATAACGGAATGGAAGAAAAGAAAGAGCAAACAGACTGATACGAGGCAAATAGGTTCGCGGCCAAGGCTGGCGCCAAGCACGTTATTGGTGTCGACATGTCCACCATCATCTTCAAGGCCCGCGAGATTGTTGAGGTCAACGGCTTGTCCGACAAGATCACATTGATCCAGGGCAAGATGGAGGAGATCACTTTGCCATTTGAGAAGGTTGACATTATCATCTCAGAGTGGATGGGATACTTCCTTCTCTACGAGTCCATGCTTGATACCGTTCTCTACGCCCGCGACAGGTATCTCGCTAAAGACGGTCTTATCTTCCCGGACAAGGCCACCATTTTTGTTGCTGGTATCGAGGACGGAGACTACAAGGAGGAAAAAATAGGATGTAAGCATTATCCGTCTCAAATTTTAGGATGATTCTCTCTGACTAACCTGATCATAGTTTGGGACAACGTCTACGGTTTCAACTACTCCCCGCTCAAGGCCACCGCTCTCTCAGAGCCCCTCGTCGACACTGTTGACATGAAGGCTGTTGTCACTGACCCCACTCCTGTCTTGACTCTCGACCTTTACAAGTGCACAACTGCCGACCTGGCTTTCAGCTGCCCCTTCGATCTTGTTGCGAGGAGGGATGACTACATCCACGCCCTTGTCGCCTGGTTCGATATTGACTTCACCGCTTGCCACAAGACAGTCCGCTTCTCCACTGGGCCTCACACCAAGTACACCCACTGGAAGCAGACCGTCTTTTATATTAAGGATGTTCTTACCGTCCAGCAAGGCGAGAGGATCGAGTGCTCTCTTCACAACCGACCTAACGAGAAGAACAAGCGTGACCTCGACATCAAGATTCAGTATCGTCTTGACACTCAGGACCCCAAGAGGCAAGCCGAGGGCACCTGCCTCTACAAGATGTGCTAAGAAGTAGATATCTCGAGAATCTGTTGAAGAAACAGACGAAACTTGACTATTTCACCACCCAGATTGACGTCCGGGCCATCGAGGAACCCCCGCGGTGCTATTTCTCTGGCCCACCCCCGCGCCAAATGGGCGGCATACCAAAAGATTAGACACATGGAATGTCTGGATATCTACATGGCGCATGGCTTTTTATTCTTATTTTTCAGCGAAGTGAATAAGTTTGGCATTCACAAACATAGAACAGCATTGGCGTCTGCTGGGTTGGAGTTCTTCACTGCGATCTTCTTTTCTACTTGCGGGGAAAGTTTTTTTCTTTCCTGTACATACAAACGACGAGTCCCACGTTGTTCTTGCGTATGATACGATCGACGGATACTGCGCGCAGGACGTGGGATAAGGCTCAAGGTGGCGGTGGTGAAATAAGGACCTCCCCAGGACCAGAATCGTACAAAGGGGAAAAAAGAGGTTGATGCTGCATCATGACCACGATTATGATTGGGATACCCGTAGTTGAACAAAAAAAAAAAAAAAAAAAAAAAAAAGAAGCCGTGAATTCATTTTTGTTGGTCGCAGCTTGAAGTACCTGACTCTTGATTTTGCCCCTTGTGCCATGGATTTTGACTTGTGCTTGAGGTGAGACCCGAGTCGCGAAATGTTGCCACTTCTTTCTTTTGAACAAAACACATAACATTTTTATATCGCTCTGTTCCTTTTTGCTTGCGCTTACAGAATGGTTGCTTTTAAGATAACGAATATTTTTTGCCACCACTTTTTAGGAGTCTCTTTTTGAAAACTCCCCCCCATTTATAATAACCAAAGTAAGAAGAATTTAAAATAACGTAAAGAAAAAGAAACGACTACATGCTCCAGTTTTTGGTAGATGAGAGAGAAAGAGAAAAAGAAAAGAAAGGGTCCAAGATTTTTATTTCCATCTTACTTTTTGTCTTTTTGTTCGCCTATAATCAACGCCTGTCTTCTTCATCGCTCCTTTTTTTTATTGTGCCTGTCCTACCTACCAATCAATCGTTACCAGTATCCTTTTCATCCTCCTCCTGCTCCCCATCCGAACAACTAGAATCTTCAGTGTCACTCAGCAAAAGTAGAGGAATCTCAGCATCATCAACCCACACCTCCCCGAATCCCAAAGGGGAAGGCGGCGGCGCACCAGGCATAAACCTGTTTCGCCGTTTCTCCTCACGGCGCCTAGCCCTCTCAACCCCGCCTTTTCCCTCTTCTTCTTCTTCTTCTGCTTCCTCCTCTTCTTCTTCCTCATCTTCTTGTTCAGAGATACTTGAATAGTACTCGTAAGCCCACCTAGTCTGCATCTCTTCATCAAATTGTCCATGAACAAGACCTTCCGAACTGTCACAAGCCCAAAGCGACGATGAAGCCCTTGAGCTCGTTCTCATCCTTCCTCTTCCTCCCTCACCATACCTACCAAAAAGCTCTGATTTGGGAGTGGTGTAGCCGGCAGTAGAATTCAAAGGATTAGAAGCGGTAGTAAGAATAGAAGAGGCAACAGTGCTCGCCCTCGACCGTTGTTGTTGCTGCCGTTGTCCTTGTACCTCCCAAAGAGGTGTTCCCTAGACGCCCCAGCGGCTAACAATACCAGCAACCCGATCCGCGAGCTCATTGGCCTCTGACCTGCTGGCGGCCTCGGCGTAGACACGCATGGCGTTCTCGGTACCGCTTGCTCTGGCAAACGAACGAGCGTCCTTGAACTTTTTGACCTCTGAGTCGATCTCGGCCTGGCATCCCTCGGGGTGCGACAGGCGGCGTTCGGCATCAGTCGTGCGGAAGACATCCTTGTTGTTGACTTCGACGCGGACGAGACGGTTGGGGAGGTCCGAGTAGGTCATGGACCAGTCGCGGAGGCTCCAGGCCTTGTGGGCGAGAATAACCTCAACCATGAGCATGTCTGAGAGAGCGTCGCCGACGGTCTGGTTGATGAGGTCGGACAGGGCTGCGAGCGTGTCGAGAGCATCCTTTTGAGCAGGGGATTGAGGGTCCGTCTTCTTGAAGGCGGTAACAGCGTCTGGGGAGAAGAGAACGGTGCCGTGCCCGTTGGCCTCAAAATACACTCCAATATCGAATCCTTGAGCCACATGATGAAGGTGCTTGACGCCAGTTGGGGTGCAGATGACGGGAAGCTTGAGGTGGTGACGGATGTAGTTGGTGCTTGCACCGTTGGCGTAGGCTGTCTGAACAACTCCGATTCTCAGCTCTTCTTTGAGACCGGCGCTCTCGACAAGGTCGCCGATGAAAGAGGCAGCAAGAGAAGAAATGCGATCACCGTCGAGCATGACGAAGCCAACCTCGGGGTCGATCCAGTAATAAATGAGGCGATCGGCGTCGCCGTCAAAGGAACAGCATCTAACGCCGGGCTGGGGCTTGGGATGCGGGGGAGCTCTCTGCTTGGTCTTGACAAAGTCGGCGCCGCTGTCGAGGTTCAGAACCTCGGGACGAAGGATGTCGTCGTTCACAACCTTGACTTCAAACGGGAGCTTCTCCTGTGGGATGTACTTGAGGAACTCGTTGAGCTTGGGACCGCCGACACCATTGGCACAATCCACGATCAAGGGCCCCTCAATCTTCTTGCCCTTCA
This sequence comes from Podospora fimiseda, assembly GCA_033297215.1. NCBI lineage: Eukaryota > Fungi > Ascomycota > Sordariomycetes > Sordariales > Podosporaceae > Podospora > Podospora fimiseda. The sequence goes on along the minus strand of MU865312.1, from coordinate 245,806 downwards.
TGCAACGGACAAATGCTTCGGAGAGCTTGTTGTAATACCCAGCCTCGCTGACCTCGCCATAAGCAAGAGGTGTTCCTTCGCTGTTGGTGGCACGCACGAGGTAGTGCAGCTGAGGGGTAGTGAGGATCTTGAAGTCGGCGGCTTCGGTCTCGGTAGCTTCGAGAGCGCTGGCGAGGGCGGTAACGAGGGTATGACCCGAGGGTCTCGTATCGCGGCCGTAAACGACCTTGGCTGGAGCGCTGATGTCGATCCTGAGATCGGTGGCCAGGGTGTTGTAGACCTTTGCAAGTTCGGCATCGCTTGGAGCATTAACCAACTGGGTTGCGTATCTCTCCCATTCCTGTTCGAGCATGTCACCCTGGGGATCGACAATCTTAACGCCGTTATCGATAGCGGGATTGTGGCTAGCAGTAATCATAACACCGATAGCCTGAGAGTTCAGCTTGCGACTCCGCAGAGAGGCGAGCAAGCCAACACGGTAGGTGACACCCTCGAGGAGGTCTGCCTTCATGCGGAAGCCGGCGGTGCCATATTTGTAGTGCTGACCCTTGTCGAGCACGACGATTGGGTGCTTGGCGGAGCCGGCGATGATCTTGTCGTCGTGAACCATGGTGTTGAGGATAGGGAGGTGCGATAAGGTTCGGGTGGTGGTGGAATGTGAGAGAGACGATATTTGGGAAAACGGAAGATGGGAGAGGGGGTAGTTTTTAAATACTCTGACAGAGTTGGGCAGGCCAGGGCCCAAGGGGGGGAAGTTGGGATGGAAGCTGGTTGAATGGTACAGTAGGGGGTCCCCACACTGGAATCTCTGGAAGTGGTAGGTATATTAAATTATACAGAGAGGATGTGCCCCGCACTGCCCCTTCAGGGTGGGTAGTATGGGCACAGCAACAGTGGGATGTTGGGCGGGCGGTGAAGCCCACGGGAGTGCGAGGTGAAGCTGCGAGGTGACGGATTTAGAAATAGGAGCTACCTGAATTCGGAATAGCTTATAGCAGGGGGTCGCTGCCGTCAGTTGCTTAGCATACGTCAGGGCTGTTAGTTTGAATAATCACGTGTTTTGGCGCCAAATTTCGATGGAGACGCGCTCGGGTGGTCGGGTTTTTTGGAAAGCGGAGCGCGTTTTCCCTCTTCCATCACCATCACATCATGCTCGGGAATTTTCAATTCAAAGCCTTTGTTTGAGTGGCTTTCTCTTTTTTGGACCATTGCCGAACTTGTTGGTTTCTTTGGTCTTTTTGATTTTCTTTTTTTTTTTCAAATTTTGACTCTCAACCTTTCTTTTTCCCTTCTCCTCTTTGCGATCTTGGGATTTTTTGGCCATACCAGGCTGCTTCAGATTGCCCTTTTCAACTTGTCTTTGGCATTATGAACGAAATCGAGGACGGTCTCAATCACTTGTTCCTTGGCTGGGTCAAAAAAATGGTGGGACGACGCGAAAAGACAGCGTTCCATGGGCGAGAACATATACAAACACGCCTATGACTCGCTCAAGGCCTGTGCCCTTCAGATCTCAAAAATCTCAAAGGCTGGGGAGATAAGCTATCTCAGCGCCTGACTAAGCAGCTTCAGAGACACGGTGACGAGAATGGCCTGCAAATGCCTACCAAAGGGAAGCGCAAGCGGGCCGCCCGGCTGCCAGGGGAGGATGAACTCGATAACCCAGGCCTAGAAGCTCGCCCAGCTCAAAGGCCGAGAACAACCGCGGGACCCAAAAAACCCTATGTTCCGAACTATAGATCTGGACCTTACGCTATACTCTATGTTTTGGCACGCCACGATCCCGATAGCCAGGTTGGTATGACGAGAGAGGAAATCGTTGCCGCGGGCCAGCCTTATTGCAACGCCTCTTTTACCATTGGTGACAAGAGCAGGTACCATACTGCATGGAATGGCATAAACAAGCTTCTAGACGAAAATTTGGTGTTCATAAAACGCGGGCCGGTCAAGCGATATTTGCTCACGCCTGGGGGAAAAGACTTGGCTTTGAACATCCTGGAGGTTGCCGATTCCCGTGCCGATAACTCTGCAATGGATCTTTTCGTGGTACAGCTAGGAGTAGTTCTACTCTCCAGGCAGCACCTAGTACCAATTCTAGGCACAGCAACAGCATTGATCATACTCTCGGTAACTTTAACAACGACAACGACGACCAAATCCCGCCCTGGACTCAATCAGGGATTGAAAGCTCCAACCCGCAGCCGAGAGCCTCTGCAGTCAACAGGCCTGCAACTTCGCGCCAATCAGCTCCTCAAACCGGCTCTGGAGGCGGTTATGGGTTCTTGACTACTACTGGACGCTATGCGGACTTTGAGCTGGAAGACAGACTCAACCACCTGAGCAACCCCCCAGCATATAACTCGAATCACAGCGCCAGAAGAGTCGGAGCGAATAGCACAGTCCCGAACAACCCCACCCGCTTGCCCTGGCCGCCCCCAATAAACCATCGTCCTCGACGACGATGATGAGGATGAGGATAACCAAGAGGCTGCTATCAAGGATAAAAAGCCTAAGACTGACGGGGATCAGTACAAGGACGTGGTAGTCAAAGGAGAAACCATACCAAACAACGCTGCCCTGCCAAACATTACACCCATCAGACTGGCACCGGCCTCCTTCACTGTTGAGCTCGTTATTGACAACCGTGAGATTCGATCCAAGGCCGATCGTGAATACATGCAAAGAGAATTCATGAAACGAGGCATCAAGTTCATCACTCGTCCTCTTGCTCTTGGTGACTTCATATGGGTTGCCAAATGCAATAGACCAGGTTGGTTGGAGCAAATGGAGGCATCAGAGAAACGCGTCGACGCGCAAGGCCACAGGGACACGGCAAGTGACCAAGTGGTACTGGACTGGATTGTCGAACGAAAGCGTTTGGATGATCTCATTTACAGCAACATCGATGGTCGTTACCGGGAACAAAAGTTCAGACTGCGCAGATCGGGCGTCAAAAACGTCATCTACGTTGTTGAACACAAGGAAATTAGCGAAGAGCGGTACAACAGGAGCAAGGAGGCCGTGGAGACCATGGTCACGCAGCTTCAGGTAGTTAATGGCTACTTTCTGAAGAAGACCAAAAACACGGACGACACGATCAAGTATCTGACCTCGATGACAAAGATGATTCAAAAGATGTACGAGGGGAAGTCATTGTTTGTGATTCGATCCAAGGACCTCACGGCTAAGAACTACCTTCCTCTGTTGAAGCACTTGCGGGAAACAAAGCCGGATATGAGTCATCACATTGTTTATCCGGCTTTTGCTTCGTTGTGTTCAAAGTCTGAGATGATGACTCTTCGGGACTTGTTTTTGAAGATGTTGATGTGTATAAAACAGCTCACGGGAGAGAAGGCCTTGGAGATTCAGAAGATTTGGAAGACGCCGCACGAGTTTATCAAGGCGTTTGAAGAGTGTGGAGCGGGAGAGGAGGGAAGGAAGAAGATTAATATGGTTGCTGATCGACTTGATCACTTGTACGGCAACAAGAAGATTTCGAGGCTGTTGAGCGAGCAGATTGCAAAGGTCTGGGGGGATGCATGAAAGGAGTTATCTTGCATACTTAGGTTATCGGAAGTTTGTTTATGTACATCAATAACATGTTGGAAGGCTTGTTTTTTATACTCATCAAAATTGGAACCACCATTTTTAATTACATACAAAAAGATTCAAGAAGATCCCCCCTTCTTTGCAACAATCCTCTCAACCATCTTCTCCAACAACGCAATCCCCCCTTCACCACTCTCTTCCCCCAACCTGCCCAAATAACCCTCCAAACTCTTTTCAACATACTTTGCAGTCATGTCAACCTCGATATTAACCGTCTCGCCCACTTTTTTAGCTGCAGTAACAATCTTTTCTTGAGTATAAGCAATCAACATTACTTCCCACCATCCTTCTTCGTCATCAACTTTTGTCACGGTCAAACTGGCTCCGTCTATGGCGATAAACCCTTTATAAACGATATACCTCAATACTTGCTTTGATTCCGGGCTGAAACGAAAGGTTAAAGCGTTGCCGTCGGGGGTTATACTCAAGATTTTGGCGGTGGTGTCTACGTGGCCTTGGACGAAATGCCCGCCCATACGGGTGTCGGCTCTGACGGCTCGTTCAAGGTTGACGCGGGAGGAGACAGAGAGGGAACCGAGGTTTGTTAGGCGGAGGGTTTCGGGGGCTATGCCGACTGTGAAGTTTGGAGTTGGGGAAAGGGAGAAGGAAGTGACGGTTAGGCAGACTCCGTTGATTGCGATTGAGTCTCCTAGGTTGCAGTCGGAGAGGAGGGAGGATGTGGAAGGGAGGGTGATGGTGAGGGTTATGCCTCCTGAGGGGGAGGAGGGAGTGAGGGAGGTGATGTCTGGGAGAGATTAGTTAGGGGGAAATATGAAAGGGGAGAGGGGGAATAAGGACCTCCGATTTCTTCTACTATGCCTGTGAACATTTTGGCGGTGGTTATGTGAAGAATTGGTTGTGAGATGAGATGAGAATGAGTGAAAGAGTGAGAGTTTGAGGTTGAGGGGTGTTTTGTCTGAAGTTGTAGTAGTGGGGTTTGGTCGGTAGATGGTCTAGAATGCCGCGCCGTTATCGGGTACTTCGGGGGTGATGACAATTGATTATATTGATTTTATTCAGCAGAGGTAATCAGGATATCTCTATTTCTTCCAATTTTTTAAGATAGAGTATTTTACTATTGATATTTACGTTTTTAATTGAGATTCTTTGAGAGTGTAGGCATTCATTTCTTGTATAAAGAAAGTACCATCGCAATGTTCGCTGATGAACTGTGGGGTTGCCTCCAAGCTACCCCGCGATTTCATCAACTTTCTCCAACTTCAAGATTGGAGTCGCCTCCTGAATCTCTGAGGGGTCCATTTTCCATGTTTTCTTTCACTAAAAAATTATCTTCAAGATATGTCAATTGCAGAGCTTCCTTTTTGAGTTGTAATGCTCTCAGTGCATCCAAAGAGACAAATAGATGTATCCAAAGAAATAAATAGAGTCCTTGAATGAATGAATCACAATGGATTGCTCTCCAATATTTATAAAAATGTCCTTGCCAGGAGAACCCTGTTACACAGTTAACTCATCGCATGCATATCATCTTCTTTGAAATGGTCTTGAAATGGTCTTGAAATTCATCTTTCATCAAACAGCAAGTCGAATGTAACAGCAAGAAAAATAATAGGGGTCCGCTAGGCAGTGCAAAACGCCGTGCCACTTGGCACCATTAGGCGCACGGTGACCCAATGCCCCTGTCAGACCAAGGTACGGCGTACCAATACGGAGTAACTTTATTTTCTTCTGACGTTGGTACTTCCAGGTTACAAGTAAAAATCATCGATGCGATACCATGTCAAATCCTCCAGGATTATAATCATGTTATCAATGTCGACGAGATTCTGGAGATGGCTTCGAATAGCTACAGTCTTTGTGATTTTCTGGCTAATCTACCAAGGTACCAGCGAGTACCAACTAAGAACGTCAGCTAAACTAGACGTTTGCCGATCCCACGGTTGGAGGCCCTACCGACAAGCGCCTACGAAACCTCGAAAAGTATACGACCTAATGATGGTTAACACCGAACTCGATTGGCTCGAAATACGTATGAACTCTACCTGGGACGAAATCGACTACTTTGTCATCGTCGAAAGCGCCAGGACCTTCACCGGTCTATCCAAACCCTTGGTTTTCAAGAACAACCCCAGCAGACTCAAACAATATCAGAGCAAGATGATATATCACGAAGTAGAATACCCACCCGACTTCGTCGCACACAGGGCCTGGGACAATGAAGACTTTCAGCGAAACTCGATGCTGGTCCAAGTCTTCCCAAAGCTGGTTGGCACGCCAAAGGAGGCAAACAACGGCGACGTGATTGTTGTTTCCGACGTGGACGAAATACCCCGCCCTTCAACACTGGCTGTCTTGCGTGCTTGCGATTTCCCTCGACGACTTACCCTGCGCTCTCGATTCTACTACTACAGCTTCCAATACCTCCATCGGGGAGACGAATGGGCACACCCACAAGCTACATACTACCAGGGGTTATCCAAGACTCTCTTACCGAATGATCTCCGAATAGGCGACGGAGGCCTCTGGCCGTTCAAGCTGTTTGAGAAGGCTGATTTCCCAAACGCGAGCTGGCACTGTTCAAGCTGCTTCGAGACGATGGACGAGTTGTTGACAAAAATGAGGTCATTTGCGCACGTGTGGATGAATGCCGAGCAGTACCGTGACAGGAGGAGGATAGCGGACAGGATAAGGAACGGAAAAGACTTGTGGGACAGGGAAGGGGAGGTTTATGATCGGATAGAGAATAATCAGGATGTTCCCTCGTTTTTGTTGCATGAAAATGAGAGATTCAAATACTTGTTGAATCGTGATGGACCGACTGCTGGATTTATAGATTATAATGAGTGAGAAAGTGTTGTTACATACATGGCAAGCATGGCGTTGTGGACTCTAGAATGGGGGACTGGCTTAGAATTCGTAATATGAACAATCATGATCTTGGTTGAAAGGTGAGCGGTCACCCTTTCCCGTTACAGTTGTCGAGGAACTTTCTTGCTGATCGTATGAGATGATGTTAAAGACCGTGTGTAGCTCATTTTAAAGTGGTTACCCGGTGCCGTCCTTCAAGCAGATATCTTTGCAATCCACGGAGACATTGTGGAACCTTGCTCCCGCATCTGGGTTACGTGAAGCTTTATGAGAGGGGCTAGCTCGCGTCATTGCATTGGCAGCGAGTTAAAGGCAGATGAAGAATTTCTGCTGATTGTTTCGATACCACGTGGGAAGGAAATTCGAAACATGTTTGTGATGTGACGACAGGAAGGCATGCGAAAGTACTCGCTGCAATTTCATTTTTCAACAAAGGATTACATCATGAGGATGATCAGGCTGCGGCAGCAGATACGAAAATTATGGGATGACAGTTATGGTGAAGGGAGGGGATTCAAGAAAAGACACAGAAGGACGAGATCGAACCATCACCTTACACGCTCTCCTGTCGTCGTCTACTTTCATATCTTTGTGTTATGGGGCTTGGGAAGACCAAGTAGTGCAACTTAAGAGGTTGATTGTGCTCGGCTTTCACAAATCAAGGGACGAAAAATTGTGTGTGGCCGTTGTGGAGGGTGATTGGCTGGCCCCCTTTTTTTTCGAGCTTCCTTCACGTCGACGACCTGCAACCTTGCGACCTGCCACCTTGACGGCTCAACCTGAGAGTGGTCCATTACCTTCGTTCGATTTCCGGACCCTCGCAGTGCACCATCGATTTCACAATTCAAAAGTGGATGTTCACTCCCTTCCCCTCGCAACTCTTTCTTTTCATCGCAGCTTGCGGGCCTCTTATCGATCACCTAGTCACTCGCTCCGTCTGCACTTAAACAGCTCCCTGACACGACCCGTGACTCTTCTTTTCTACTAGCCAGCTGGAGACCTTCTATCTCTCTCTTATCACTGCCAGGTACCTAACCATTCCCTCATTTTTCGTGCAACCTATGTTGTTCTTTCAGTGCCTTCTTTTTCCAACCCACCCACATTCATTAACTCACAAAAAACAGGAAAAAAAGCGACTGCCCCCACCAATCCAACTTCATACCCTCTTTTTTTCTTTTCCTTTCTCCCTTTTTCTTTTCTTTGTTAATATCGTTACAATACAACAAAAATGGTCGCTCTTTTGACTTCAGTCGTCACCTTGCTCGGCTGTGCTGCGACCACCACCACGGCAGCTGCTGCTGGCCGTCCCCGCAGAGACTCTACTACCCAGGACTCCTCCATTTGTAACGTCGAGGAGGGCAATCAGTACTGTGCCCCCGTCAATCACGTTCGTTACAAGGTCGCTGTCAACAGCGCTGGTTCTTACCGTGATGTTACCAACATGAATACGATCACTGGTCAATGCGACTTTCAGCAGAAGAACTACTCAGGTCCTCTCGCCCCGTTCAACGAGCCTGTAAGTTTTGTATCCGGCTCCTCAAAAAAATCGCAGTTACTGATCTGCAATACAACAGATGTCTGTTCACTTTCGTGGCCCTATCCACCTGAAGCAGTTCGCTGTTTACGTCCCAATGCACGAGGATACCCACCCTCCTCAGAAGCGCAGCAAGACCGGCAGCGGCGATAGCCCAACTGACAAGGTCGCTGAGAAGCTCGCAAAGAAAGACGACGTTGACTGGCCTCAGCTGGATTTGGCCAAGCTCGAGCAGCGCACCCAGCATATTGTTTGGGTTACCGAGACCAAGACTTTCTGGGCTACTGTTACTCCCCAGGCTAATCGTCAAGCCAAGGCAAACGGAGATGGTGCTTTCTGTGGTGTCCCCGCTCCCTTTCCTGTACCCATCAAGAGCCAGGCTCCGCTGGTGCCTGTCCCTCCGACCAGTGTTCCTTTCAGTCTGAACACCACCACGGCCTCCCTTGTCGTGGTCGAGGTTTCAGAGACCACCACCACAACTTCTCTTGTTGTTCCGGTTTCAGAGGCCACCACCACCACGTCTCTTGTGGTCGTTCCCGCCGAAGAGACCAGTTTCAAGAGCTCTCTTGAAGTTGTCCCGGTTTCAGAGACCACGTTCTCGTCCTCTCGTGCTGTCATTCCCATCACGGAAACCTCGCTCAGCTCTGATTCGGCAGTCATTTCTGTCAGTACCTTGGTCTCAGTTACGAGCTCTTCCATAGCCGCCCCAACCAGCTCGTCTTTGGCAGGCAACTCAATTGTGGTTTCTACTGTTCAGTCCTCCGCTTCTATCAGTTCTACGGTGGATGTTCCAATTGTCCAGCCAACTCCATCGTCTCAGGACCCAGAGTCAGAGAGCATTGCCTCTTCCACTACTATCATCCAGAGTGCCGCCGTACCGAGCCCAACAAACAACGCAGGCATTCAACCAGAAGATGGCCCTCACCACGACTTCCACCGTATTGGATTCTACCACGCAAAATCCCAGCAATCGAGCGGTATTGTCTTTCTAGGTAACAAAGGTGACGGAGTCCATGGAGGCGAATACGACCCGTAAGTTTCCTCCTTTTTTGGATTCCATAAAACTTCACACTAACCTCCTTCCCAAAAAGCAAATTCGGTGCCTCCCTCTCCTACATATTCCCTAACGCAACAACCACAGCCAATGATTCTTTCATCCTAGCAGATATGATTATTCCTTCCACAGAAGAATTCTCCATCTTCTCTTCGGCCCCCTGTTCTGACGCCAACGCAACATGCGGCTACACCCGTCCAGGCGCCCGGATTCCTCAATTCCAAGGATTCGGGGGGTCATACCGTATTTTCTTGTTTGAGTTCTCAATGCCGCATGATACATTTGCCAAGGCGCCCAATCAAGCACAGTACGATACACCAGCTATTTGGTTGTTGAACTCAAAGATTCCTCGTACTCAGCAATATGGAGATTGTTCATGCTGGGAAGGCGGTCAGGGGTGTGGAGAGTTTGACGTATTTGAGATGTTGAGTGCTGGAGAGATGAAGGCGGTTACTTCTATTAAAGGAGCGGGGGATTCGGGGAACCAGGGACTGAGTGATTGGTTTCAGAGGCCAGTTGATGAGGATGAGGGAATAAAGTTGGCTGTTGGGTTGGATGAGGAGGGTGGGGTGATGTGGATTAGTAGTTTGGGGAAGGGAGATGAGAAGATGTTTGGGAGTGAGTTGACGAAGGAGGAGGTTGCGAAGATGATGGGGTGATGATGATTTCGGTCTCTCTTTTTTCGCGAAGGAGAGGAGGGAGGGATGATTTGTTCTTTTGTTTGTGTGTGTACTAGTTTGATTTTGATTTATTTCATCAATCAAGAAGTTTTTTTATGAGAAAAATAAAGTGTGAGAATGTTTTGTAAATGGAGTGTAGGTTGTATTTTATACTGTATTGTAGGGAGTCTTGTTCATCTTCTGTCCTTTAACGTATACCAGGACATCACACCAACAGATCGAGGGTATTACTGTAGCTATCATACAACCAGTTTTGGGAAAGGAAAACTCTCTCATCTGCCCATCTTACCTGTACCGTTCCTGTCCATCCCCAGAACTTCAATATCTGTGGGTAGTGTTGCAAGTCCTCGATGAGCATATCATCATTTCATCAAAAACAAAAAGATTGTATTCAGCTAAAACAAGAATATATATTTTCCCCGCGTATTCCTTTCGGGGCCATAGGCCAAAGACAGCAAGAGCGGTGTTTTTGTGTGTCCTCTATCCTTTGACAATGATGTTCAAACAAAAGAGTGTATGCAGCGAGCCTAAATATTTTCTTACAACTAGGTTTCCTGTAGATATAATCACCCCAAGCGCCCCAAAGAGAAAAAAAAGAAAACCCCCCTTACGTAACAACAACAACCTCCTCTTCCTCCTCCTCCTTCTTCACATGATAAAGAGGCCTACAAGGATACCAAAACGCTGTAGCCCTAGGATTCCCCACCGGCCTCGAAAACGCATTGAACCCCACTTTCTTAAGTCCCCTCAACTTAATCTCTATAAACCTCGCAGCACCAGGCATTCCCATATCCCCCAAAAAGTCAACCATGTCATAACTTCCCGGTCTTTGTTCTGCGCTATTCAATCGATGAATCAAGGTCCAAAAGTGCTTATTAGTAGCGTATTTGGCCGTCCTGAAGAATCCAACGCAGATGGACGCCCAAACCATTATCCAGTGTGGGTTTAGACTCGCTGTTGCTTCTCGGAATTCGATTGTGGTTCTGTCGGGTAAATCGAATTCATCATCGGGAAATGTATTTTCTTCAGAGGAAAAATTGGCCAGAGGTTCCATTGCTTTTTTGGATAGATAAAATCGGAAATTGTAGTTGGTGCGAGAAGGACCGTTTTCTCTCCAGATGCATTTCAAGAGACGAGCGGCGTCTTTATCTGTTGGACTTGCCATGAGGTATGATACCCCCCTCAAAAGCTCTGATTGTTCTCTTTCCTGTTTGAGGTAGGGAGGTGGATTTAAATTATCCCAGGTTTGCTTTAAACCTGATTCTGTCCAGCGAGTCAAGGCGCCTTTATTCATTTTCTTTTGACGTAAAGCGGGAAAACGGTTGTAGGCTCTGGCTTTGTATTCGCGGTCGAGGGATTTAGGGAGGCAGATGTATTGTTCTGGGGGACTCAATTCACGGGGGATACGAATTGGGTTGAATCCGATCTCAGGAATGGGGTTCAGGAGTTGTTGGGCTAGAAAGGAGGCTTCACGGACTGAAGGGACGTGTTGGTTCCATCCCCGCTCGGGAGGGTGAGCGTAGGACATGAGGCCGTCGGCTGCCCAGGTGAGGGCGGCGGCTCTGTTGATGGCGGATCTGGGAAACCTCCCGGCGCCGTTGCCGACGTGAACGTGGAAGCCTGCGGTGTGGTTGATACGAATTGCCAATTGTTTAGGGGTTGTCAATGCCTTGACGACCTCGCGAATGTGGATGTAGGCTTCTTCCGTATCACGCATGGCCGGAGAGACAAGTTCCAAGCCCATTTGCTTCCAAAGAAACCCGCCAGGGTGTGAAGGCACGACTGTCTTGGAGTCCTCAACGCTGCCATCGGTCGTGATGCTCCAGGCTTGGTTCCCGTCAAGGTATATACCTTTGCTCGCAGGAGAATCTGCCGGATTTGCCGGATCCCAGTTGGTTCGAACTTCCCGAGGCTCTTGCCCTCTCGGAGTCACTATAGAGATTCCAGGAACGGCGTTCAACAAAAGATCGGTTATTTTGGTGGCAGCCCACGGTTCAGCACGGTAGCTGGGATCCAAGGCCCCAGGGCGAAGATCATGGGGATCTGGGACACTGTCATTAATCTCCTTTTCGTTGAGATCAATCAATTCGGTGTTTCCGTCCAGGGAGTAATCGCTTGAATGAGACTGGCTAGATGCGTTTGAGCCCTGAGAATCGCCGCTTGCGCCGCCATCGTCCGACCCGGGTTGCGGAGCAACAAGATAATAGACCAAAAATTCGAGCTCGACCCCAAAGGTCAAGTTGGACCCCTCATATGGCGACGACATATTCAGACGAGATTTGTTGATGTGTCTTGAGGAGCTTAAGAGACGGCCGGGAACAGACGTGTCTTTATGTGGTGATGCTTAACAAAGAGTGCACAAAAGATGGTAATTTTTCTACATTCGGCAGAAACAAAGAAATTTGAAAATTAAGTACTTTGTTATTACTAGAGGGGTATAATAAAGGGTGTCTATATAGGTATTATTCTTCATGAGAGGTCAAGATAGGAAATTTCGTTTAGATCGCCCACGGGTGATATGATGTTGTCTGCATCAGCGTTTGCATCTGAGTCTGCGTCATTGGAAGTGTCTGACTGCGTGTCTTCTTTCTCGCGCGGCTTCCAAGCCGACGACGAATAGTTAGGCATCGTTGGTGATAGTGCAAGGGATATTGTGTGCGGGCATGCTCCCTCTCCAACAGACGCCCGGTGACTGTGAAATGTGCATTGCCTAAACCCAAAGAATCGCTCCCCATTTCGCAGCTTATTGACAGGTAATCGGAGCTGTGGGTTCTTGAGCCGCACGTCCGCCCTGCTCTGTGCCATCTTCTCGAGATGAAGTCCGTAGTCGGCTTTGAGCTGAGGGAATACCGTAAACAGACGGTCAACTTGTTTCTCGAGTATGTACGCCTTGTCGGCCCCGTGTAACGTCCACGCCAGCATCGCAATACCCCATTTTCGTAACCTGACGGCGTGCTCCGGATCACAATCCCCGTAGATAAATGCCAAAAAACGTGGTGACATGTCCCAGTCAAAACGCAGATACATGTCCTGGAGGGCATCCATCGCTAGGTCCTGGAGGGCCGGGAGATCGATGACGGCGGCAAAGAGGTGAAGTCGAACAAGGTTGGTCCGTACGGCACGACACTCGTCCGGTGAGATTGTTCGAATAACGTCGTCCATAAAGGTGTGAAATCTCCTCCTCTGATAGAGCCACAAAACATATAGCTCAAACATATCTGGCGCCTCGCTCGGAAGCCACAATACCGAATCTTCCTCTTCCCCATCCTCACCCTCCCCGGGAGTACTTGGTGAGGGCATTGCCTCGATGTTTTCTTTGAAAAAGGTGCAGCTGTCGCATAGCAGCTTTCTGTGAAGCGTAAACTCGCGCTGTTCCTCCCCAACCAAGACTCTCACCACTTCACATCCCTCAAGGCTACAAAGTTGTTAGACGGCAATTTTACTTGCAGATCTGTGAGAATCAAGACTTACTCGCCAATTACGGATCTTTTATTACTCCACCGCATTTTGTTTGACCGGATGCCTTCAACTACCGCTCAGCAGTGAGAGAATGGCAACAAGGAGTAAAAGGAATGAGAGAGAGAGGAATAACGAGGTAAAGGGAGGCTCGAGTGATATATCTGCTTCGGCCATTTACCAGGATTGCACGCAATGTCCCATCGTCGGTTTGCCCCAGAGACCTGGTCACAAGAGGTCTTGCCCCATTTTGGTGGAATTTCCCCGTGTTTCGTTTCAACAGCGTAACCGTGCTCGTGCTGTTGACAGCAAGGGTATGGCCGTTGCCCCTGAATCTTGGCATCACTCTGCTCTCTGCTTTTTCCCCCTTCTTTCCCCCCCACACTACCATGACATGTTTCAAGATGTTCGTAAAACAAACATTTACAGATTGACGAACGAACCGTTGTTCGAAAACAATGGCTCGTTCTCGGAGGGGTTTTTTTTTTTTTTTTTAATTTTCGGATCTCGGAAACCACTCACTCCCTCATGCTTAATTTAATTAACAAGGGTACCCGGCGCTGTCGATCACTCAGCATGAATTTTTGATATAAGAAAGGAAAATGCCACTTTGAAATGCAAAATTGTGATGTGCCATTCTTGTGAGTTGTTCGGATTAACTTTTTGGACCCTAAAATTAAACTGACAAAACAGGTTTGATTACTAAGTCACAACGGTTTGCTGAGAATTTCACGTGAGTACCTATTTCCGAATTTGATAAAAAAGGTGGGGCGTGTAACCACTCCTCGTCTATGAAAGAAAGTTCTCGATGACAGTTCAAAAGCGGAACCAAACCTGTTCAACTCAAACTGTCGCAACGGTACCCCTTGGATGAATACGCGATTGCACCATTTGATATCCAGATTTTCACAATGCCATGTGCTGATTGAGTGGAAATCGTCGGGCTAACAATTGCCGGCGGGGTTGCCCCTCACCTTCTGGATAGGTAATGCGTTCATTGACTTGACTTGGTTGGGTATTATTCAGCATTTAGATTTCCAAGATATTTATCGCTCACACATAAATACATGCACTTACCTTGCTGGGACTTGAAAACTGGATCGTAGAAAATATACAATTCTCATTTCCCTCTACAGCCACCCATCATGACCATCAAGAAGCTTACCGCAAGCCCACCGGCTCCTGGTGTCCCATACTACACGCCAACTCAGGACCCTCCAGCTGGAACCGCTCTCTCTACCGATGGTGAAATTCCCACCGTCTTCACACCACTCAAGATCCGCGGCTTGACTCTTCAGAACCGATTCGCCGTTTCCCCAATGTGCATGTACTCTGCCGACGATGGACACCTCACAGACTTCCACCTCGTTCATCTTGGCTCCTTTGCTCTTCGTGGAGCCGCCCTCACAATCGTCGAGGCCACAGCTGTCACCCCCAACGGCCGGATCTCGCCCGAGGACAGCGGACTCTGGCAGGACAGCCAAATCGCACCACTGAAGCGCATTGTCGACTTTATTCACTCTCAGGGCCAGAAAGTCGGCATTCAGCTCGCTCATGCCGGCCGCAAGGCCAGCACCCTCGGTCCTTGGAACAAATACCAGGGATCCGAAGTTGCCCATCCTCTTCACGGAGGTTGGCCTGACAATCTCGATGCTCCAAGCGCCATTGCTTGGGATGAGGGATATCCAACTCCCAAGGAACTCACAGTACAACAGATCAAATCCCTCGTTCAGAGCTTTGTTGACGCCGCAAAGCGTGCCATCGCTGCGGGGGTTGACACCATTGAGATTCACGGTGCCCACGGCTATCTCATCTCGGAATTCCTCTCGCCAATCTCAAATCAACGCACTGATGACTACGGTGGTAGCTTCACCAACCGGACTCGTTTCCTCGTTGAAATCATCCAGGCCGTTCGCGCCGTGATTCCAGAGGAAATGCCCCTTCTCGTCCGCATCAGCGCTACAGAATGGATGGAATACACCGGTCAGCCATCCTGGGATATTGAACAATCCAAGCAGCTCGCTGCCCTTCTTCCAGATCTTGGAGTCGACCTCTTGGACGTCAGCTCCGGTGGAAACAACCCGGCACAAAAGATTCAGTTGCACACCAATTACCAAATTGATCTCGCCGGTCAGATTAGGGAGCATTTGAATCAGCAAGGAAAGAAGCTGCTGATTGGAGCAGTGGGCATGATCAGCACGGCCGAGATTGCGAGGAGCGTTGTTCAGGATGGCAAGCTGGCCGGTGAGAAGAGCAAGACTGTCGAGGTTGATGCTGAGCACGGGACCAAGGCAAAGGCGGACTTGGTTCTCGTTGCAAGACAGTTTTTGAGGGAGCCAGAGTTTGTGCTCAAGGTGGCTGCAGAGTTGGGCGTTGATGTGAGGTCGCCGGCACAATACCTCCGTGCGCCTTACAGGAAGAAGCGTGTTTCAGTTCTATAGCGAGGCGTTTATTCATTACAGTAGATGTAGATAGATTTGAGGAATAGATACTTTTACAGGTACATGTAATTTTGAACGTTATATCTTGGCATTGGGAATGTGCAGCAACCGCTTTTTAGAACGCAAGTATAAAGTTCACCGTTTTTTTTTTCCGTAGATGACGGTTAAGTGACGAACAAAGAGACTATCTACCAACGGTGCTCTAATCATCTATTCAACGTTCATTTAAACAGGCACGAAGTTGAAGACAAATATATAATTGCTCCACTTTCTCAACCCGATTCTCAAAACGGTCACAAAGCCGGATTCGTCCAAAAAACATTCTCTTTTCTAAACATTCGATTTATGTGCACTACTGCAGAGATACCGAAATATCAACCAATCATTATTGATTGGTACTTTAGATGGATTTATCTCCAAAGTCTCTGATTTGGCAATTGCTAACGAGTACCACTCACACCCCGCATTTCTGCCTTTCCCCTCTCTCTCCTTCTCCTCTTCTCCTCCTCTCCAAATAATTCGCAAGTGTGACCTCACCCGATATACCCAAAGGCCGATGAATTGGAAATTGCATCTTTTAAGGTTTCTGTGTAACTGATTTAGTTGATTAAATATTTGTCTTCCGTCTTGTTTTCTCATCTTGCTCTTTGTTTCAAGAGACTTTCATCTCTACTCCTCACCACCACTCACATCTCCTCCATATAATCAACCAAAATGGGCTCCATCCACGCAGATCTCTCCAAAAAAGACATCACAGTCCTCATAACTGGCTTTGCTGTACAATTTATCCTTCCCTCCCCCTTCTAATACCCCCTACTAACTCCCTTTCCTCAGCCCTTCAAAGAAGAATACCCCAAAAACCCCTCCTGGGAAATCGTCCGTTCCCTCCCAGACTACCTCCCCCCAATCCGAGCCAAAACAACTTCCATCCCTCCCAAACCTCTCCTTCCACCAGTTCGTCTCCTAATTCATCCGGAACCAATCCACGTCTCATACGAAACCGTCTCCTCTCTCGTCCCAACCCTCCATTCAACCCATAATCCCACTTTTACAATCCACGTCGGAATGGCCGGTCCCAGAGCATTCTACTGTATCGAACGTAGAGGCCATAGAGACGGTTATAAAATGCAAGACGTAGACGGACATTTCTTGGCTCCGGAAGAAGAATTTTCTGAGGAGTTACCAAATGAGTTGGAAACCGAATTTGATGTCGAGGATGTTTTACGCAGGTGGAAGGATCACAGTCCTAAATATACTGACCTAAGAATCTCGGAAGATGCGGGACATTTTTTGTGTGATTTTATTTATTTTAGTAGTTTGAGTTTGTTATGGAAGGGGGGAAAGGAAAGAAAGTGTTTGTTTTTGCATGTGCCGAGTGATACTTCGGAGGGGGCTGTTGAGAGGGGGAGGGAGTTGTTGTTACAGTTGGTTAGGGGAATTGTAGAGAGTGAGGTTGAGAAGGAGTGGAAGAAGGAGGACCAGTGAAAAGAGAGTGGTTACGCATGATGATTATGGGGTGAGATGTGTATTACAACGAATTTTGGAGTTTGAGGGAGGTAATGGGGGGAGGATTGTTGATATCTGTTGTTATGAGAAGGGATCAAAATTGGTATGATTGGTTGGGGGAGAATATCGCTGGTCCTTTTGGAGGAACACAACATGAGTACGTACCTAAGTACTTCCTCCCCCGCATTGTGCAGAGATGGGGTATGTGATGGATCATCTTCTGGGTTGACATATAGAGTAGGAAATCAAAAAAAAAAAAAAAACCGGAGGTTATATTTATTTTGAAACGGATCATGAATATCCACACCGTCTGACACCGCAAAACTCAACCTTGTTACTGAGGGTAGTAGAGAGTATCGTTTTTGTATGTAAAAAATAGAGTTCATTAACAGACATGAGATTTGTCTCCCAGTATCACACTTTTTCGAAGGGGCAGAGGGGTAGGAAGGTGATGATGGTGGCTCCTCTCTCTTGTTCGGGGATGAACTTGACCTTACCATTCAAGATTGTTGGATACTTGCACGAGCATGTGAAAATTAAACTTTTTCTGTTTGAACTTTGACAGTATTTCACAGGAGATGGAGAGAGGGGGGAGCTGTGATACTGGGGCGTAAGGTAGGTAAGTAACGACATCATGCCCTGGTTGTGCTGTGATGTTTTCCACATTCGTTGTCAGGACTCGGAGGATGTTTGAAATTGTAAGATACCTGGCGAGGTTACTTATGTATATAGATGGGTAACTTGGCCTTGTCGTCGTTCGTATGGTGTGTAATGGTACCTATACTTTGGTCCTCCTCGTCCCTCTCCCCTTCTCAATCTCCTGCTCTTCCTCTTCCTGTCCCCCCCCCCCCCCGGGACAGAAACACGACACCCTCATCCATCGAGCCTTCAAAGCAATAAACCCCAATTAGATCTCATGACTCGGATCTCATGAACAATCCATTTACAATGTCCCTCCCACTCCTCACGTTATCACTGGGTATGCGTCTTTGCGGCTTCTGCCAATCTACCATGCGGCAATGACAGCAATAATAACCACTTGAATTCCCTCGCTTCCCCAGATACCTTCAACTCCCTCGATTCCCTACTCTGCACCTGTCAAAACACACGTTACGTCTACGATGGTGTATATGATTGTATGCTTGAGGCTTGTCTGTTGAATGGAGAAGAGTTCTGGGGTGTTGTGGATGGGGTTGAGAAAGGTTTGTTTTATTATCACAACTTGCATCCATTACATTCCAATTTGATTATCCGGATTTTTTTCCAAGTATGGGAGACTGATTACATGTGGAATAAATAGTATGTGAATGTGTTGAGGATATACTCAACTCGGTCTCAGCTTCAAGGATTGATTCGTCGACGATTCCTGGACCCTTTACTGTTGATCTGACTACTTCCTCTTTGAGCCCGACTGGTTCTGCGTCTCCTACTTCAGGAACTGGGTTAGACTCTGATGGCGATGATGGGGAAGGAGAAGTTGTACCAATTTTACCTACCAGGACTCCTACGCCCGTTTCGTCTAAAAACGGGGGGAATGTGTCGATTTCTGGGGCCATTATACCACTGGTTGGGTCAGGATTTGTTACTGCTCTTGCATTTGCGATACTTTAGTTGTGTAAAACCAGTTTTAAGTAAGACGTATGATGGCAGTGAGAAGAAAGTTGGAATTGACAAGAAATGGGAAGAGGATGGATTGGAATTCTAGTAACAATTTCATATTCGCGACGTGGTATCTAAAAGATCTAATAATTTATTTGAAGGGTATCTATCTACTCAGATGCCTTTGACCGCTTGACTCTCCCTCTTCCAGCTGGAGTCTTTCCCTTGCCCTTCCCCTTGCTTCTCGTATTAACATTTTCATCCTCCTCATCTTCAGCCACTTCCTCTTCCTGCTCCTCTTCAATCACCACAACCTCCTTGGCCTTCCTCTTCTTTCCCTTTTCCTTGGGAATAAGAATGGCAACAGGCAACTCCATAGACAATCCACCCTCCTTCTTCTTTTTCCTCGCCTTCAACTTCCCAACAGCCTCAGCCATCCTCTTACTCCCAGTCGCCCTCTGTCTAGGAGCAAATGCCTCCCTTCTATCAGCAGCCCCAGCACCAACCGCTCCCTCAAAATATCTCGTAATATTTGTTTGAGTCCCTTCCAAATCCCTCTTATTCATATCTCTAATAACAGGAACCAAAACCTCGTCCGTCCTCTCTTTACTCCACCCGATCGTGGTCATCAAGAACTGTCTGAGTCCTTCCAAATCCGGAACACCCCATTGGAAGGCTTCCGGCGAACTATCGACCTCTGGCTGCAAATACGCTTCGAAAACCGCTGGACTAGGGAACCCAGGAGGTAAAAATAGTTTTGGAAAATGAGTTCTTCGAAATTTGCGACGAAAAGAAGATGACTGATCTGCCTCCTTAGGGCGACGACCAGAGTGAACTTCTTCCCACCAGTTTTTGAACTCCGTCAGTCCTTCCCTCCCTGGAAACTCTGACAAGATCTCGACGGCAGTGACTGGACCGATGCCGGGTAAACCCTCGGTGTAATCAGATCCAAGCAGTTGAGCAAGAGCGATGAGTTGTTCACGGGAAAGCTCCAACTCCTCTTCCAGGTCTCTGGCGAGGTAACACTCAACAAACTTGTTCGAGTTAAACATGTTTTTATACACTCTCGTCCCGCCGAAGAGAAACGTGTCGGAATCGTCCGTCACGATTCCGTCGACTAAACCAAGTCGGACAAGCTCGGCACATTGCGCTTCGGCTTCCATTGGAGCGGTGATGTACGGAATGCCAAACAGCTTCAAAAGAGCCTGACACTCAGTCACCATGATCTGTGTGACTTCGTCTGCGTCACGTCTATCCTTTTTCTGCTGCGTTCGGAGGGCCCGCAACTCCTTCTCATAAGCTTCTTGGTTCTCTTTCTGGGATTTATTGTTTAGCTGACTAGCGAATCTGGCATGCTCTTCTGCCTCCTCTGCCATTTGAGCCAGGAGTTCTTCCTCTTCTGGATCGCTGAAGTCGTAATACTCCGGGGATGCCTCGCGGTTCTCGTCGAATAGATCGTCTCCGCCTTCTGCAAGTGATAAATTTTCAACAACGCTATTCAGGTTTTCTGGTTGAAATTCAGGATTACCGAAAAGTTCCTGTTCGATTTGGGCTTCTTCAGAGTCGAGGATTGTGGACGTGATAGGTTCGGGTTCTTGTGTTTGTACTGGCAAAACCACATCCTCAAACTCCATATCTTCGTCCTCGGTTTCTGGCCAGTCTGGTGAATGTTGACGTTGAGGCTCCTCGGAAGGGGTGACCACGGAATCCTGAGGCGCTGCATCTGCGTTCTCCATATCTGTTGGGGATTTCAGCGGAGATTCACTATTCACCATGACAGGTGTTTCTTGTGGCGGACTAGCTTCTCGTTGCTTGGGAGATAACCGTTGGATGGCAGGAGGCGCATCAAGAATCTCAATATCACTACCATCGTCGCTCGAGGATTCAATCTCCACAATGGCATCTCTTTGTTGCTGACGACGACGTAATTCTTCCGCCTTCGCCAATTCCTCATCCTCGGCATTCATTTGCATCTCGAGCTCCTGCTGCCTCCTCACAGACTCCCGAATATCTGTGGTATCAGTGAGCCATGGGGGCAGCGGGCGAGGTTTGTCGTCCTGGTTCTGAGTAACAGGAGCAGTCTGAATTTCGGATGGTTCCTTCTCAAAACCCCCAGCCTCGTCGTCAGACACATCCTCAAACTCGGCTGTTTCGGGTTCCTTAGGCTTGTCTGCTGGTTTCCCTACTTCTGCCGCTGGCTTGGATCTACCAAACGCAGTCCGCCAGTCAAGCTTCTCAAACGGTAATGGTCCATCAAAAGGGTTCTTTACATTTGGCCTCGTTACAGCCTTAACAGATTGTGGCTTGGGTTGTTTCTTTCGCGCAGCTCTCATAGCTGACTGAAGATCAAGATCACTGTCGCTTTCGTCACCCTTCTCCTTACGCTTAGGAATCGCAGCATTTGCTCTGTTGTTCACAATGTGTGCAATTATGCTTCCGCTGGCGGCTGAAATCGGCTTTGATGACTCTGCCGCCTTCTGATTCCATTGTGGTGGTGGCGGGACGTCTTGAAACTCCTCATCCTGAATCTCCTTCGCACCCATGCCGTGATCATTCTGCAAAGATAATGCAATGGCCCGATTGAGATCTTCATCTTCATCAGCCAAGAAAGCATCTTCGTCTCCAAGAATGCCTTCCTGAGCATCGTTGTTGACAAAAAGGGCCTCTTCATCCTCGTCCACCTCACCAACTTGGCGAGAATTATAGAATTGCCTTCGCGCTGATCCATACTTTTGAGCTTGTTGGTAGGCGGCTTGATTGGAAATCTTTGGCAGCCGATTGAATCCCTCGATGGGAACATCCTCGAACTCTTCATCTTCAAACTCATCATCCTCTTCCTCTTCCTTGGCCTGATATTTAAAGTCGAGAGCGTCGATATCAATAGGCTTATGAATTTTTCCTTGATCCTTGTCTCTGCTCACAACACCCAGAGCCCAACCGCCTTCAGCACCTTCATTCTTGACCAAGATATACTCGCGGTTTCTATCACCAACTACTCGATTGACACCACCGCCAATGGTCAAATCAATCCCAGTCATACCAATTTCCTGCATCAAGCGCTGAGTCAGATTGTTCCTCTCCTTGACCCGCTCGATCTGGAATCTAGAAAAGTCCATGCGATTCGGAAACATGACATCCAGCTGCTCCTTACTCAAACCCATTCTCAGTCTACTCCGTAGTCTGGCAGCGTTCAAGATATTGTAGCGATCCGCTGGTGGCAGACTCTTGAAAAAATCACCATCAAAATCAATTTTGCTGAAATCATAGAGGTTGATGTCCTCGCCCTCATTGAACTGCCTCGCATACTCCTCCAGCTCCTCCACGCTCATGATGCGCGGATCGTCTGGTTTGCCCATCGCCTCAATTCCGTTCTCCAGTTCAGGAAGATGGTACGCATCCTTTTTGTGAAATCGTCGAGTCTTGATGCGCTCCTGCTTGGACATGCCAAGTTCGTCTGCGTATATGATTTGATCCGCGCTGGGTAGCTGTTCCTGTTCCTGCTCCTCCTCTTCATTTGTTTCTGCTCGTCGTTGGCGTCTTTCTTCCTCTTCCTCTGCAAGCCGGTGCATCTGCATAGCAAGCAGTTTCCCGGCGGTACGCGCGGCATCCTCGCGACGTCCTTCGCGTCTCATCCGACGCCCTTGAAGAGTAGCGCGCTTCAAAGCCGGGGCGCCGCCGTCGAAAATGAACACGGGTTTCACTCCATACCACAAAAGCTTGCATAGGCGACGAAAGAAGCCAACTACGTGGCTGTTGCGCAGAGCATTTCCTTCTTTGTCGCGAACTGCTTTAAGAAACTGGTAGATCCAAATCGAGGCATCGACGGCGAGTCTCTTTCGATTGAGCGTCGCGAGGTTTGTAGGGCGAGCACAGGGTTGTACGACGGTCCAGAGGCCTTGAACACCCATGGCGGGGGAGTGTAAGTCGAGAGTTTAGAATCGGAGTTTCCCCTCGCGCAAGCCACGAACAGGGACGGTTTGCTTTTAGTGCCTCAGGGCGGCATATCACAAAATGTCAACCGCATGCTCTATTTTTTGAGACTAAAGAATTTGAAATATGGGATAAGCAGAGTTGGAGGAGGAAAACATGGATGAATCCTAACAACTTGAGACCGATGACATCTCCCCTGGCTCGGCTGCCTGTTGATGCTCTTATCTTGGCTTATCTATTGGTCTTTATTCTCCGCATACGCCCTGAAATCAACCCCGCTAAAGTCATCAATCAGTCCCTGTATTCGTTAGACCAGTTATCTTCAATGATCTCTCAAGAGTCAAAACCCATTGATCTCATCAAACAAACTTCTTAAAGGAATATTATAAACCAAAAACCTTCAAGTTTTCACAATCAACTCCTCAGTCACACATTCATACCAAGAAAACTCATATTACCTCTCAACCCCCCTTCCCATCTCACAATGAACATGAACAACCAACATCACTTCCCCCTTCGCCCACTCCGTCCCCTCACTCCCCTCAACTACGACACCCTCCCAACCCCTTCCTCAAGACCTGAAGCCTCCGACTTCCTTCAAACCCTTCTAAACAAAAACCTTCGCATCACAACAACCGACACTCGCATATTTCTAGGCAGCTTCAAATGCACCGATTCAGAGAGCAACATAATCTTGCAAAATGTATACGAGTATAGACCTCCTATAAGTGAACAAATTCTCGCAGCTGCTGAGGATGCAAAGAATGGTAAAGTGAAATTGGATATGTCTAGTAGATATTTGGGTTTAGTGGTGGTCCCGGGAAGGCATATTGTAAAGATTGAAGTTGAGGAGTTCAAGAGTCAGTTGAGGGGGTTGAGACGGAGGGAGGAGGAGCCGAAGGAGAGGGAGAGGGAGGAGGAGGTAAAAGAGGTTGAGAAGGATGAGAGTAAGGGGGAGGTTAAGGATGAGGAGAAATATGAAAACAAGGAGACGGACGGCACAACAACGACAGCGGCGGTAGCAGAAACGGTCCCAGTAGCAGAACCAGTGGCAGCAACATCAACGGCAGGGGTAACAGAAACGGTGAGAGCAGCGAGCTAGAAAAGAAAGGGACTTTATTTTGAGAAATGAATAAATGTATACCCACTCTCGCTCATTAAAATAAACATATACAGTGAATGAACCATAATGAGTGACAACGATTTGTTATAAATACAGATAAAGAGAAAGCATGCTAAACTACCAATTCCTAATCTTAACAGCATGTTTTATCAAACCGAATCAATCAATTGCTGCTGCCTCCAGAGTACAACCAAACCCGACCCAAAGTTGCTCAACTCACACACACCACCACCATCATCCAGCAAGGACCGCAAAAGAAACCTCCCTCCACCCACCCCATTTATACGTCTTGAGCTCTTTTCGTCTCAAGTCATTATTACCAATTAAATACGTTTTGTAATCCCACGTTGTCCTCTCGTCCTTTTCCCTCCTCCCTGCTGTTTGTTCCAAACAGATTATACCCGACTATTCTGGGCGCTCGATGGCTCTCGACTATGGACAGCGCTAGTCGAAATCTAAGCGACGACCTCGCGCTCCGCATTACGCCCGCGGGTCTCACCGTTTAAACTCGACTCCGCGTCCAACACCGAATGACTCGCCCTTACGTCCAGGTCGTCATCATCCTCCTCCTCATCTTCTTCATCATCGTGACCGTACTCATCCTTGTGATGATGGTGCTGGCCGGCTGGCACCCACGAGTCCTGATCATTAAGCGGAGCATCCTGGCCCGACAGATCCAAGCCCTCGGTACGTGCCTTGATGTTGTTTCTGCGCCTCGTGGAAAGCGTGCGCGCTCTTGTCGATAGCTTGGCGCTGACGGCAGCCTTCTGCGTCACCCAGTTGGTCAAGGCATCTTCGCAGTCCTGAATGATAGCCTTGCTGGCCTCATATCCATCATAAGCCGCGCGAGTCTCTCCAGGGGTAACCGGTGTGTCATCAATGAGTTCCAGCAGGTGTTTTCCGTAGCCCGCAATAATGGCCACCTTCTCGCAGTGCTCGCGCAGAGCGTCGAATTGATAGGTATATGCCGCCTTGATCTTTTCTCTTGTGATGTTGGAGAGTTGCGCCTCTGCCACAAGAGACTCGGCCTCCGCGCGGACAAGCTCCTGCTCCAGCACGACGATTCGGGGAGAGTTCGGCTCCTTGTATTTGAGTTGAGCGATCTGGTCTGTGATCTTTTGCTTCCTGTCTCTGCTGGGCTGCACCGAAGCCTCGATATTTCTAATACTCTTCATGGTGACGCGGTACTGGTCGTATCTGTCGACGTATTGATCTTCGAGCTCGCCGATTTCGTAGAGCAGCACGCCCAGCTTGTCTGTGATGTCCGAGACATCCTCATCGCAGGCTTCACCCCAGATTGACAATTGTTGCTGTAAAAATTAGGAATTAGCCAATTGGGCCGTAAATGACCGAAAAAAGTATACAAAACATACTGCGACTTCCATGCGTTCCTTGGCGACCAGTTCTAAGCTTCTCATGACGTTCTTCTCCATCTTGACGAGCTGGGCCAACTTTTTGGCGAGATCTGGCCCGAAGGCGCCGGCTGTTTTGCCCCTCAAAGCATGTCCTAGCCTTCCTGTTAATCCCAAAACTATGAGTCTCAAAAGAACCTAGAGAAAAGGGTATGTTGTAGACAATAAGGGCAGGAGAAGGGGAGATGGCTCACCGAGACCGCCTCGAAAGAAGCGACCGGACTTTGTGCTCGATGGCGGCGGGGGTGGATTCTGAATTTGCGAAGCGGTGGGCGCCCGTGAGGAGCGCATAGAATAGGTTCGATGCATGGTGTTTTGATGGATGGGTTGCGCCCTAGGGAAGTATGATTGGTTTTGTCGTGAACTTTCCCGTCCCAGTCGATATTGTGTAAGTTTTTACTTGGCAGTTGGGAAGAGGTTGTGCCTGGCGACGGTCCACGGATGACGGGGTACAGTTCGGTCGGTTCTATGGGGTCAATCGCTCGGCGGTTTTGGTGCAATAGGTTTTGAGAGGACGACAGTAGGCAGGGGTTGCGAACAGTTCCAGGTTATTTGGATGTATTCGCAGCTGTGTGTCGTGGAACAAAGAAAAAGAGATAGCAGGTGGTGCGAGAATCCTGCTCAGGCTTATTATTTTGACTGGATCAGGCCTTCTGTTTAATAAATGCGACAGCAAGCAAGTGTTGGGGCGGGCGAGCCCAGCCAAAATGACGTCGGTGTGCGACGCAGGCTGAGCTGCAGCCAGAGAGATGTCTTGGTCCACTGGAAAGAGGGGTGTAACATGTGTCAAGGGTTCGGAAATACTGGGATGGACATTGTTCACCACGGGACTCAACTGAAGCCAAAAGAAATGATTTCTGGGTCTGTTAACGCCAGTTCATTCCCAGTGCCTTAAATCTCATCTGAAATGTTTGCGGCAAGGTGATTGTGTTGGCATGGTGTGTTTGTTGAAATCCGGACATGGTAATAATCCACTTATGACGCCTAGACTTTTTGGCCCACTAGTCCCCATTGGGAAATTCAAGATCGAGGTATCATTCTGCTCAAAATGGGCAGTGATGACAAGAAACATTCTTACTTTTATCTTTTGGGTGAGGATTTGGATGTGAATTTCTCATCTTGGTTTAAAAGATTCAAATACCTTACGCTCACCTAGCATACAGATATAAGAGTTTCAAAGCATGGTTTACATGGTTTCTAGAGACGGAGATATCGTACCTCTATTCAAGTACAGCTCCGGAGGGCATCAACCGTGGTTATTTGTCTGTCCAGACCTCAAGAGAGAAATATCATTTTCAATCAAAAGATTTGTAAAAGAGTGGAATGCCAAACGAAAGCTTCCCCCTCCCCCATCTGGGGCAGGACGAGCGGAAAATAGAGTTCAGGTCCACTATCTATCTATATGGTAGTCCATGAGTAAGGTTCCCATACCATCTGGGAATCAAATAAATCAAACATTTTCAATTGATTTTCAAAGATTGAATAAACCAGCAAACAAACAAGAATTTTTTTGGATTTTAAAACTGTTAATTCCGTGGTCCATCTATAACTTGATAATGACAAATTATTGGTTGGATTTCTCCCTGATATGGTCTGTGCATTCTTTCAGCAGACAATGCCAAGAAATCGCGTCTGCCAGCTTCAAGACCGCTAACCGCGTCTCCTCATTTTGATGAATGAGAAGGTTCGAACAATTGTTCATCCATTATTATCAAATCCCCATCGCCCGACCCCGTTTCTCATTGCCCGTGCCTCCCGAAGCATTCTTGTATTCTATTCATACCTATTGGTCAACAATTAACAACGTTTTGTTGCCAATTACGAATGTTCCTCAATTGAGGACCTGTCGTGTGACCAAGACAGTCTCCGACAAGGAATCTGGAACTTCCACACACACAACCTTTTTCATGCAACAACAACAACGGTGAACTGGCTGACGAACCGCGGTATGGCTGGAAAGGTGATGCACGAAGTGCTGGACTTGACTTTGTCTGATGCCAGCGATGAGTTTCCCCCTGTGGAAGCACTTGTGCCAAAGACATCATCATCAATCCAGAAAGAGAGAGAAACCCATTTCCACAACGGAAACAGCCTACCATCAGGATGGAGGCCAGAAAAGTCGTTGGAAGTGCACCTATCAACACGTACTGCACTCGCCCCGCCTGGTAAAGTTAATTTAAGAGGACCGAGCCCTCTTTCGCTTGCAGTCATTACGGCATCCGAACTTGTCTCTCGCAGCCCAACTCCGACGATACGGCAAAATGAGGCATCGCCAAAGCCATCACCGGTTCGCCAGCCAACTCCACGTGACATCGAGATCAGAGACTCTCAGTCACCCTCTCCACCATCACCAGCCCTACTGCTAGCGCCACCACAACAGCTGGAGCCGCCACAGCCTCGCGCTCAATCACCTCAAGAACAGCTTACCAAACCCATTCAGCAGGCCCCAAAACCGACGTCAATGACGCCCAAAAAGTCAGATTGGTCCGTCAATAAGATCGCCAAGGCTCTCCGCTCTATGGTCGATCAGGTCCGTCAGGATCATGCCCACCTTGTCGAATTTACCTTGGAGGGGGCTGAAAGTAGAGCTCCCGAGCCTAGAGATCTCAGCTCTTTTGATGATTTTGCCGAGATGAAAGTCATCACTTATGAGCCAGGGAAGCGCCCACCGCTGACAGGCAAAGTAACTATGTTTATGAAATTCAAGGTTTGTCAGATGCCTCCTCCTCTTATCCACATACCCTTGAAAAAATTTCTCACAAATTCAACAGCAACACGCCGGAGAACATTCAAAGTCTAAGCCCACTGGGAAACGGGTTGAAGTTCCCATCACGGCCATAAAGTCAGACAAGGAGAGTGTCCCACGGTACAGATTCCATCATGTCGAGATTGGGAAGAATATTCTTGCTCCAAACTCTATGCTGAATTTTGTGCCCCATCTTCGTGATGTTGACCCAAATTCGGCCGACGAAAAAAAATACGCCGCCTGGTTGGCCGAACTCGAGAGGCTTGACAGCTTGTCGGGTTTCAATCCTCTTAGCCGGAGCCAAAAGTTGATCCGGAGAGCACAGAATGAGTACGCAGCTTCCCTGTCCATGTACTTGGAAGAGTGGCTCAGCAGCCTATCTCTCGATGGTTGCACCAAAAGCAGTCTGATTCGATACATGGCAAGCGAACCTGACACAGTTACTCCCCAACAAAAGACCGACCTTCTGGACACTTATAGTGACAATGAAGGCTCGTCACCACGGTCCATGGATGTAGCTAGAATCTTCACCGAGGCTTTCGATCTTGTCTTTGATGACCCAAAAAAGCAAAGGCGTATTACTCTCAGTGAAGTCTTGAAACTGGACGAGGATGTGGAGCCAATACTTGACATCAAGAGAGCCAAAGACACGTCGACTGGCCAAGGCGAGCAGAATAAGGAGCTCATGCAGAAGACGGTTGAGGCCTTGGGGAGCTATTCGACTCTGGGATGTCTAATCTGCTTCAGTCATGACTGCGAGCATGGTGAGATGGATTGGGAGAATCAAAAAAGGTGTTTCTCTCTCGAAGAGGTCGGGGGCGTTGTGCCAACTCTCAAAGCAAAATGGACGGCCGAAATCAAGTCACAGGAGATCAAAAACCAGCCCAACGGCTTCATGCAGAAACCGCCTATACTTCAGTCGTGTCGAAATCAATGCTATCGCACTTACGACCGTACTAAAAAAGTTCAAATTGTTGAACCGTGGGAAAACGACGAGGTTGCTGGCTTGGAGCATATTTTTGCTACCGTCGGCCACAACCAGACCCTAGCACCTCAGTGTCTTGCTTCTGCTTCGCTCGGCCGCCCCTGCTGGGAAGTCAATCTCATGTTGGAGCAGCTCGGCCTCACCCTGCCGCCCATGGATGTGCGGGAGCCTCCAAAACCCAAGAATGTAAATTGGTACGATCGAAGAAAAAAGCAGTTGATGGGTGATTGGCAGGACTACACCGTTACTCATGAGCATGCCTCGCGGGAGATATTGCCACCCTGCAATCATGAGGGCCCGTGTACTGCAGCGAATAAATGTCCCTGCATCAATCGGGGATCCAACGCTGTTCTTTGCGAGCGGTTTTGCCAATGTACTGCGGAAGAGTGTGCCTTCAAATTTACCGGCTGTGCTTGTCACTCCTTGGGAAAGACGTGCATGCAGCGGCAGAAGGAAGGACGAGCCTGTATATGCATTCAGCTCAACCGAGAATGCGACCCAGTTCTTTGCAGGGGGTGCGGAGCAAAGGAGAGGGCTGACCCAAGGAATGCTTGGAATACGAAACTGCACTCCACCGGTTGTCAAAACGTGCCTTTGCAACGCGGCGCCGCCAAGGCAGTCGTGATAGGACAATCACGACTCGAGGGCTGTGGTTATGGTCTCTTCACCGCCGAAGATGTTTCGGCAGATGAGTTTATCATTGAATATACGGGAGAGCTGATCAGTCACGACGAAGGCGTTCGGCGTGAAAACCGACGGGGTGATGTGTTTGACGAGGAGAATAAGATTTCCTACCTCTTCACACTGCTTGAACAGGAAGGTATTTGGGTTGATGCTGCCATTTACGGCAACCTCAGTCGTTATATCAACCATTCGCAGGAGTACCCAAACATCACGCCAAAGATTGTTCTCGTTAATAACGAATTCCGCATCAAGTTTTCCGCACTCCGCGACATTAAGGCCGGCACAGAGTTGTTCTTCAACTACGGAGACAACTTCCCGAACTTGACCAAGAAACTTGTGGAACAACGTGAGGGCCATGCTCCAGAGCCCGCCAAAAACAAAACGTCAGGGCAGAAGCGAAAGGAAGGTAATGGCGCGCGTAACACAGCTCGCAAAACCACCACGTCTAAGGCCCTCGACATCAGAGCCGCTAGTGACGATGAGCTGCTCCTCCAGTACGACGGAGAGAAGCTGGACGAATATGGCCGTCCCATCAAGCGTGCGAAGAAGAGTAGAGGTGGTAAACGTGAAGGCGCTGGCCGCAAACCCAAGGGCCAAGGCGGGGACCGTGAAGACACAGCAAGCAACGCGTCTCAGCAAAACGTGGCCGAGATTAGTGACAGTCAAGCCGAAAGCCTTGATACTGGAACCCCAAAGCGTCGTGTTGAGAGAAAGTCGTACATTAGCCTACTGAAACCAGGATCCCTTGAAGCAGATGGGATCAAAAAGGTGTCAAAAAGGGGCGGCGCAAGACCTGGTGCCGGCAGGAAGCCCAAGAGTCGCTTCGGGCCTCAAAAGAGGTCCAAAGGCGAAAAGAATAAAACTGCCGATAATCCTTCCGTTGTTAGCAACAGCCCTGGCAGTATCGACGAGAAGTTTACCAATCTAGAGGCCACCAACGCTAATAACGCCGGTGCTGACGACTCAGATGATATTGCTCTTATTCAAAGGCGCCGCATTGTTCTCAAGAGTTCTGGGACTGGTTCATCATCGTCGTTGGCCAAGAATGAGAGTTCTGCTGCTGGCCAAAAACGTAAAGCTTCAGAGATGGAGTCACTTGAGGAGCAAGGCAACCCTCCTGCGCCGACAAGCAGCAGCTCAGTGACAGAACAGTACAGATATAACCAGGGTGTGTTTGCCCCCATCACTGATGATGATGATATATCAATCAGGGGCGGCAACGGTGCAGATGGATACGATGATGACGAGGATGATGATGATATTCCTCTGACCAAGAGACGTCTTTCTCTAAAGCCAGTGCGCTACAGGAATCCTGCGGAGTAGGACACGCGGTGGTAGCAGTACAATTTGGTCGAATTGTGAAGCGAGAGGACGCTGCTTTTTATTCGTTTTATTGTAATGTTATGTTTGGAATCGCTTCCGGGCAATGGGGTAGGGCAACAGCGGTCATAGGGAGGAAGGTGCATGTAATTCGTTCCCTGCTTTATTCAACAAGATCTTTTTTTCTCTTTTTTTCTTCTTGTTTCTTTGGAAGTTCGCAATGGTGAGGGATATATGTATTTGCCCGCTGAAGTTGCTTTGTTGCTTGTTAGAAAAAAAGGTGGATGTAGATGTTGCAATCAATCTCCTTTCTTTCCTATATATTTTGGAATTGAATCTATGTCTCTCATTTTACAAGTGATTAAAATACGATTTAAACTCTGAGATAAGGCGGCAAGCCACAAGGTATGTTTGTTTCCCATTTTGTAGAGGCGACTCAACCGTTACATACATGTCCAGTATATGTTTGTCCACACGCATGTATTACCATTTGCACCATTAGTTATTGCAGATTTTATTTGACCATGATCCAGTGCTGATTTACACCGTCGATATATCCATCCATTGCCATTTCAAGCCACACTCACTCCTTGCGAAGCACGCCAACAGAAA
Organism: Podospora fimiseda; assembly: GCA_033297215.1. Taxonomy (NCBI): domain Eukaryota; kingdom Fungi; phylum Ascomycota; class Sordariomycetes; order Sordariales; family Podosporaceae; genus Podospora; species Podospora fimiseda. The sequence goes on along the minus strand of MU865312.1, from coordinate 214,286 downwards.
AATCAAATGTATACTCAGCAAAAGGCGTTGGCAGCATGAAAGCATATTAAATCCAAATAAAGCAAACCGCGATTCGCAGTTATGTGTATCTAGGTAGTCATTCTACAAAGCTTAAAACGGAAGGAGTCGGGGCAGCCAGAAGAAAGATAATACATCAACTAAATACCAAAAACACATGTCCGGTCCAAGGTTTTCCAAGGTAAAGGGACATACTTGTACATACTTCATAAATATGATACGTGTCACGGTAATACACAAGAAACATACACACAGATGCCCCCAGTTGATAGCGATGTATACATATAAATCAACAGAGAGTCTAAATCGCAACTATGTGGCAAATTCCAATAAATCAAATATCCTCACATGTACTTCTACAGAGATAGTTCCAATGATCATCCGTTCCGTACCATCGTGATTAGCTTCATTCCTGCGTAGTCCCCACGCCCATTGTAGTTACTGTACGAGGAAACCGCTTAATGATAAATAAAAAAAGAAAATGCCGTAAAGCAAAAAAGACACTATGGAACGGTGAAAAGAATGAACCTTCAATTCAGATGAAGAATATCTAAATCACAGTTTAGTTAGTTATACTATGAGCCCGTTTATTCAACTCTGAATCAGGTCAGGTTAGAGTAGAAAAGACAAAGATGTAATTTTGACCTCCAAAACCTATCTAACACATATATACAGTTCGGGATAAGTTACCTAGGTACATGCACTTCCAAGAACAGCGGCAAATAAGGTCCAAGAAGAAAACAATAAGAGTAAAAGAAGACACACACACACACACAAAGTTACCAAAAGACCAAGCAGTACACTAGGTACTTGTAGTGCACGTTTAAACCACTTCGAAGCTTTGCCATTTTTTGGGCTCGAGACACCCAAAAATATAAGCTCGATAAGAATACTAATATACGCATATGTATTAAATGATCAAACCTCAAACTCGAAGATAGGTAGGTACAAATCCCACATCAAAAATCAGAGTAATTCGATTTTGTTCTAGTTAAGAACGGGTGCTGTGTGTAGTGACCCCATTCTCTTCATGGGCAGTGTGGCCTTGTTAAACCAAGGAATGGAACTGACCTTGATACCTACCAACCTTTTGTTGGGCTTGGGCGTCGTTTCTGCTCCGTTTATCGGCAACTCAATCTAGGTTGATGACCGTGACTCACTCTCCGATCCCTTATCAACAATTCCAAGACCCAAAAGAACAAAGATTATCTTCCATGGCATACATATATATCTTCATACTTTTCATATTTACTTTCCTTTTTACCCTTTGCCATCAATCATTCCAAGAAACCGCACGAATCCAGTCAAACACAAAACATATATATACCAAGAATCTCCTGTACCACTTAATCAACCCTAATAACAACTTTCCAACCCAAAGCACCAGCCTCTCTGATCGCACAAGCCAAACAACCTCTCCTACGTCTACTAATCAACGCGTTCCATCCCTTCTCGGCACAAATAGCTCTCACAAGAATCTCCATGTCCGAACCAAACTGCCGCCTCCTGGTTTCCGAATGCATCTTTTTCGATGCGCTCTCCAATCCTGAAGAAAAGGGGTTACCACCCTCAGGTCCCGGAGACAAAGGTGACGACATCGAATAGATGCTTTCACTCCTGCTTACAATAGGCGACAACGGAACGTCGTGCTCCGGTGGTTGAGGTTGAAACCCGGTAATACAATCAATAACCAGCACTTTCGCCGGACTATTTGGCGCAGGTGCGAGGCTGGGCCGTTGTCCAGCATTGTAAGTGCCCAGCAGCGCCTCGAGAGAAAAGTCTCTCTTCGGTCCCAAAAGCTCGGAAAGGTGGATGGCAGTATAAGTGAAATATTTATGTAGCGGATGACCTGAAGACCAATTCAATAAGAAGTTGGTTCGGTTTAGAAGACAAGAGAGAGAACTTACCAACAATGCTTGCGGTCTTACCACAGTTGCCAGTAACTCCACCGCTACCACTCCCACCATTCACATCAAGCTGCCGAATAGTAGGACTAGAAGGACTCTTCATAATCCTCACATGCTGGGATGGGACACACGGATGTGCCGTCACAAAGCTGATTTCTTTTCCCAGAGTGAAGCTGACCTCACTCTGTTCATCAGTCTCTAAATCCGTGACCGTAAAGGAAACAGAAGCTGCATATGTCCGTATTTGAGGAATCTTCTGGCTCCTCTCCGACAATGGCGTAATAGCAGGAGGAAACCCATATTCCTCCGTCGGCGTAGTATGCACCGAATCAACCGGCGCCCAGAGCTTCAATGCCTTGAGCTCGATATAGAGTGTCGGTGGCACCTTGTCCTTGTAAATGTTTTCATAGGGTATGATGAAGTCCGCCGGTAAGACTGACGAATAATCGGCATCACCGAGGACATTGGATTCACGTTCGACCGCGTGCTTATTCCATAGCCGAGCCTTCTTGTCAACCTGAAGGGCATCCTCTGTGCGAGATGTGAGCGTTGGCTTCCTACATACTTTAATGGCACGACCATCCTTACCTGATGTATCTTCGGACTCAATATTCACCCAACCGTTTCCAAGTCCCTCTGGGATAACATCCGTCGAGATCCATCCCATGCACTCCACGGCACCATGACCAGCAGAAATAACACGACCAACGATGCAAGAAGTACTCCAGAAACTTTTGCCGGAATACACAAACCCGCCGCAAAGGTTGGCCATGGGGCCAAGCAAGGCCATTGCCTCGAGGTCATTTTCTAGAAGAGTCGCCATCAAGAAATGGCATAGCCCCTCACCCGGCAGCATCAGACCCGACACGTAACTTTTGGACAACCATCCAGACGGGTGAATGGCAGCAGCGATTTTTCTCCGTCTTGAAGGGACACGCTTGACCTTCCCTTGGTTCGAGCTGCAAGTGCTACCACCAAAATATGACGAGCGTTGACTATCAGCTCGACTACTTGGGCTGGCCAGAGGAGTATTTAGGGGTGTGCCCTCCACCACCGCATGGCAGTTGCCCGAAATCTTGGAAACAGAATAATCAGCATCCGGCCAGCGCAGTCTTCTTGCAAAGTGGGCGAGTCCATCGACTTGGCGCTGTACATGCTTGCCCCGAATCGCATACACAGCTCCGCCGCCGCTCTTGTGATGATTAGCACCTCCATGAGATGACCCATGTTCCCGAGATAGCGACATTCTTTTGGTCAATGTTGCCAACCACCCAGAAGACTTCTCCTCCGTGCTCGGCCTACCCTCTGTCTTCGCGACCTCGATATTCTCCAACCAGGCTCGCGCAAGAATGAGTGACCACTTGACCGACTTGTTCGCGTCCTTTTCGAATCGGTGAATCTCAGCCGGCCGGATGCTTTCGACCCCCAGCTCTTCGCCCTCGGTAATTGCGTCTAAGCGTATGAGGAGTTCGCACGCCAAAAGGATCTGCATCAACAACCAATATCGTTCCTCATGTATATCGTTCACGGTATTGCTCGTTTTGACTGATGCACCGTCGTCAACCTCATCTTCCAGATCGGTTCCCCATAGCAGCTGGCCCAACCGGATTCGCCATTCGACGTGGCTAAAGTCAACCCACATATTAGGAGCCGCGAGGACCTTGACCAGGGCAGATATCTGTACTGCAAGAGAGTAAGGGTCTCTATGATCGAGCACCTTCGTCGGGGGATGAAGGATCTGAAGGAACAACTCATTGTATAGTTCGCTCGAGACCCGCTTCTCCCGCAGATGCTTCTCGCTGTACCTCTGCCCGTTCTTGATAAGCTGCTCCATGATCAACGTCTCGTCGATATGGCGAAGGCCATCCTTGGACGTCAGCATCCTCTGGCGCTGGTCAACAATGGCCTGTACCCTGGTGCCAATGCTTTCGAAGCCCCATTGCTCCTCCTGCAAAGCATCAGCCACCGACAGCTCAAGGGCGGCTTGGTATCCAACACTCCCCTTTTCCAAACCAAACATGCTCAACATATTGGGCCGCTCGCGGCATCGTGGATAGAAATGCGCCCTCCTCTTTTGTTCTGTTGCTCTCTGAGCCCTCGAACGATCACTGTGAACATCTCGTGTTATGTGCGGCCATGCAGTGACACATCCCCACGCTCTATCTTCGATTTGTGTGTGGTCGGTAAGGTCCCGGATCTCGAGCGCCTCGTCCCAAGGGAAAGCCACCGAAGGATGCGGGGCACCGGTATAATGGCCCTCGGAACGCGCAAAGAATTGAGGAGCTCCCGAGAAGAGCTTCTCAATCTCCGAATCACTCAGCGTGGCCATGATGCGTTTCAATTTTAGTACGGGTTTAACCGGTCTCTCCGGCTCGCTTCCGGGGGGCGGAGGAGATGGCAATGGTTTATTATGATTAACGGGGGATCGAGGAGACAACGGAGACAGCGGCGACAATGGTGTAGATGTTGTTATCAACGGTGTCAGCCCGACCTGAAAGTGTGGTTTTTCACATATGTGTCAGTCCGAACCAGGTTCATCAAACAAATGTACGACTGATGTAAAAAGTCAAGGTTCACGGTTGCTTTCCGCCCCGTCGTACGATTAGTGCAGGGAAACAGACTTGGAGAGAGACGTCGAGGTCACGCGGGTTGTGCTGAGGGGTGACGACACTTCCCGCTTCCTCTTTTGGGGATCCTTTGGCCCTCCTCTCTCCAAATTACTTTAGGTCCAATTTGTGCCCAGCATCCCAAGCACGGCTGCATTTTGTGTTGCAGCTGCCTCAATTACCCAATTGCAGCCGCAACTTTGCAGACTTGCGGCAATTGCAATCTACTTGATGAGTGAGACATTCCCGGTTGAAAACAGCTGATGATGGGGAGAGGTGAGGGGCACCAGCGACTCGCTTGGCAGCAGATGGTTCCTCCAAAAATCCGGGGAAGGAGGGGAAACTGAACAATCCCAGTGGGAATTATGGGGCCAGAGAGAAAAGAAACGGGGATCTGCTTCTCACCTCTCCTCCGACAGCTGTCGTGCCTCGAAGGGCCGATGGGGGGTCTTTGGTGCTTCTTCCCCGCTGAGGGGTCGAAGTTGTTGGTTGCTGCTGCTGTTTTCCAACCAGTCGAAAACGAAGATCCTGGAGCAGATCCCCCGGTTTTTTGAATCCTCGCCTCTCTTTTCTTTCGTCATCGCGATCAGAAACGGCCTCTTCGTTTACTTCGCATTCGCCCTCCTCCTTTGGGCGCTTGGGTGACCGTTTTAATATCGAGAACGATGGCATCTTTAGTCGCTAATGTCGTGAACAGCTACCGATGGGTCGATTCGCATAGGACAAGTAGCCCTCAAAATAAAATAATCCAACCGAATCGTCTTTTCCCCCTCACGTGGCTGCAAGAACGGCAGCTTGCAGATACCTTTGGGTGTGGTTTGTCTTGGGTGTGCTTATACTGTATTTGGTGCAACGTCAATAACCTTGGAGTACGAGGGGTAACCTAGAAAACAATTTTTTAAGAAATGATCTTCAACGTCGTTTTGTAGAAAAGGAGAAAAGATTAAGAAATAAACGACAAAATGGACAGAACAGGATTCGGGACAGATCGGATGGATAGAACATGGGTCCAAGCAGGGAATCTGCAAGTTGAACAGAGCAGGAAAGCTGTCTCATGTCCGTCATCAGCTATATCGTCAAACCGTTTATCACGGTCCTCCATGACACCCAAACGTTCCAGAGGCCAATCGTAGACGAGATTGGGCTGGCGATTCCTTCCCAGTCTTAAGAGTGGATAGCCTATTATCAAGGTTCAACCATACCCGCACTCCCCGAAGGACCCAATGCATCAATCCTGCACTCTGAATCTCTGATTAGACCTGTCTCTTCTGACGTGCTGTCCCGCTTGTCTGCTCAGTCATACCCTACGGATACAACGGTATACACTTGTTTCGGATTCTCTAGCCCACAATCCAACCTCAGCATAGGTAGTACAGGTTAAAGTTGCAGTACCTGGGAAAATAGTAAGTGAGGATCTGATGCATAACGCCGCGCGGGCCGTGGGGTTTTGGATCGAGGGCTGTCGTTCCGACTGGCGGACATGCTGTGGACGCGCCTCCACTACATTCAAACCACACTCAAGATAAAACATATGAAACTTCCAGAAAATCGACAAGTATTGACTGGGAAAAAGAAGCGAGATCTAGTGTGTTTCGTCTTGCTGACTGAGCAAAGCATGAGTGGAATTACACGTGTTCGCGCCGGCGGTCCTTTCGGCACTGCCCGCCGGTATTTGACCCATCCCATTCCGAAAGCCGTTGAGATTTCCGTCAGTTTTGAGGGGATCCCTGAATCCAACCAGCCAGTATGCGGAAGAGCCGCAATATGGGAGTCCCATAATTTGCATGCTGGACACCAGGCTTGCAAATTGGCTTTGATGGGCGGGCTTGGTTGGTAATTGAGCGGGTTAGTTTGGGAAGCAATCGATGTGCACTTATCAGCCGCTCTTGAGAAATGCTGTAATTTCGGGGTATGATTTCAGTCATCGCCAATCGACACGGTTGATGATGCTGGGGGTCACCAACAAATGTCAGTTGAGGATTGGGTGTCTCCCCCAACAGCAGCGCGCTGCTATGGTATTGGTAACCCTGTCGCAAATAAATTAGGTGACCTTCGACCTTCCCTTAACGCAGAGTATCTCTCATGCTGGAGGTGTGTCGTGGACAACAATTAACAGATACTTCGCGTCTGGGACAATAACAAGCTCTTGCTTCTTGGTTCGCAATCGGAGCAGTTTCACTTCGTCCTGCTCTCGTCAGCCGCGATTCCTGGGTCCCTGTTCGACTCCATTCTCCATACCTCGGTGTCCAAATCCTCAACCAGACTCCCAGCTGTTGCAACGAAATTCCAGACCATCGCGGCTAGCTCATCTGCTGCCTGATCGTGGCTGACAGCTGTTCCGTTTCCATTGGAATCGCTCGTGAATGATCCAACGCTCTGTGCTGGCAAGGAGGCGGATGGTTTCGTCTTCCGAATTGAATCAATCTGCCCGCTCGTCTTTAAAATTGCTCCCGTCGCACGGTCAAGCACTAGAGCTGCCTTGACGCCGGGTTTCTTCGAAAGACGGCCCAAAGTCTCCTCGAGCGCATCAGGCCCAGTACCCTGGCGACGAACTGTCAGAAAACATGTAGCGTGCGTTTTTTGCTCACAGACAGACATACCAATACCGAGTCAGACATGGTTTTGGAATAGAGGAATAAATATTAGCCTCAAGCAATACTTTCTGGTTGTTTTTTTTTCGGGTCTCAAATATTGTGGTGGAAGCAATAGAAAAATATCAATACGATACCGAATGTTTGGCAATGGAACCTTTTCCGCCTGAAGCTCAGAGCTTGGGGGACTCAAGATAACAAGCGGTCCTTCCCCTGCCGGCGAACACCTCTGGGCCCAACAGTCACCCCACCACTGCTTGGGCGACCCACTCATGACATCCTGGAGCCGTTGACAGATTCTGCCACTGCTTACCGCTATTTTCTCACCCAACGTCACCTCGTGCCATGCAAATAGACGTTTGGACTGTCTCATCTATTATAGATGAATGCTTTTTACTCGGCTTCGGAATAGTAGTAAATATTGGAAGTCAAGATAAATAGCTTGTTGCTATTGTACATAGACAGCCAAAACAACCCCTGTTCCTATTTTCCGGGCGCAATATTAACATACCCCAAAATCAAACAATGACAGCAACCCAACCAGGAAATGACATATGACTTGATGATATGGGTCTAGATTACTTTTTGGCAATATCTAGATGGAAAACAAACAGTGCAATTGTTGGCCCAAGAAAACAGTATCGGGTGGCTGCATTCCACAAAGATAGCTAACATGGATCTTTTTGAGCAAACTCGAACATATGGGAGATATGGATGAAGCCTTCCAATCCGATGTGACCACTTGATGCCTCTGAATGGACATTAAAGGGGGATTGTATGGAAAAGTAATAGAGAGCCCAGGGAAATTATAACTCCCTTTCAACAGCAAAACTGGAATAGCCTTACTCGGTCGGTTAACATTATAACTGCTGCTTCATACCTTCCAGGCGGGATTGGTCAATCACTTGAAGCAATGCCATCGAGATCCGCCTGGACAATAGGCTACCAGCTTTTGAGCAATCCAGAACGTTACAGAGCTGCCCGGATGTGCAAGCGGATCCTGTGATTTTCTTTTGCGGGCCTCTTTCCTTTCAGTGGGCTTCCGGTTGCCTGTCGTCGAGGCGATGAGGTCCGCAACAAGGTCCGCACCTGCCCTCTCTGCCCTTTCGGTCTATGGTCATAAATCCCCGACCTTGGCCACACCATTTCCCAAAATCTTTCTTCTTCCACCTCACCCAAGAACCTGACAGCTCCCAACACTCACTCGCTAGGTGCTAGGTACTTCCGCCCGTGTTTGAGCATCTCGAGTATCTTCAGACAACGTGTCGGTAAGTATTCCATCATCTATATTACTCACTCAGTCAGCAAGATCGGGCGTTTGTCGATGCCTGCCTTGCATACCTACCTGCCTTGCCGACAATACCCATCACACCTTCCTTTCTACTTCCCCCACCCCACCATCATGGACTCAAATCAAACCTTCTCTTTGGAGAACGACTTCCTTGTTTTCCAAATTTCCTGTCTCTCACCATTATCTTCCTTTTCTCCCACCATTCTCTTTCTGTCTCTCAACGTTGTCTTCACATCATCACTTCCAACATCGCGACTTGGAGTCGATATCCTTCTTCTTACAGTCGCTTCTTCTCTCCCTTACTAACTCTAAAAACAAATCGTAATCATCGGTTTGCTAACCCAATCTCCAACTACTAGTCGTGATCAACTCATCATCAATACGACTTGCAACAATGTCTGGCTTTGACAACGGCCAGTGGTCCTCTGGTGCCGACACCAAGGCCCAAGAGGACACCGGTGCTTTTGGCACCTCTGAGCTGGCGGACACTCTCAATACCAATGGTGATGCTGCTGGAGCAGCCACTGCTGCGTATGCCCATGCTAAGGAGGGTTGGGTCGCCCCCGAGGCGTACAAGTACGATGATTTTGCGGACAGCGCCACCCATGAGTGGGAGGGCAATGCCCGCGTGTACGAGTTCGACGGCGACATTGGTGACGTCGGTCCCGAGCACCCCGACTTAGAGCTCCAGCTCTTCGGCGACTCAGCTGTACGCAAGTCGGAGGGTATCGACTTCTCGAAGTAAGTTTTGACTTCATCTACCGAACTCCCCCGAGACTGACATTTCATTAGCATCACTTCATTGGAGCTCTACCAAGAGGGCCCTGTCCGAGTCGACCCCATTCCGGCGGACTTTTCGCAGGCTGGACTCCATCCAGTCATGCTCAAGAACGTGCAACTCAGCGGCTACTCAGTCCCGACTCCCATCCAGCGTTACTGCCTCCCAGCTATTCGTTTGGGCTATGATGTCGTTGCGGTCGCTCAGACCGGTAAGTAGAAACCACCAGCCACGATGAAAATCAACATGTTACTGATACCATTGTTAGGTTCCGGCAAGACTGCGGCTTATCTGATCCCCATTATCAACAAGCTGATGGGCAAGGCCAAGAAGCTGGCAGCTCCTCGTCCCAACCCTGCCACCTACCAGGAGGGTGTTGACCCGCCGGTTCGCGCAGAGCCGCTGGTTTGCATTGTGGTCCCCACACGTGAGCTTGCAGTTCAAGTGTTCAATGAGGCTCGCAAGTTCTGCTACCGCACCATGCTTCGTCCCTGTGTGGTTTATGGCGGTGGCCCTTTTGGTGAGCAGGCACGCCAGCTCCAGCGTGGTTGCGATGTTCTGGTGGCCACTCCTGGCCGTCTGAAGCACTTCATGGCCGAGCCCCATCTTTTGACGTTCCATCGTCTCCGTTTCATGGTCATTGATGAGGCCGATGAGATGCTTCAGGAGGACTGGAAGGAAGAGTTGGACACGATCATGTCTGGTGGAGGTATGTTGTTACATGTAGATGCATCACTGTGCCATGCATCATGCTGACTAAAATGAACAGAACAGGAGGAGGGCAACATCAACTACATGCTCTTCTCGGCCACTTTCCCCAAGGCCGCTCGTGACTTGGCCAAGACTCACATGGCCGAGACCCATCTCCAGTTGCGCGTCGGTCGTGCCGGCAGTTCTCATGGAAACATCAAGCAGGTCGTCATCTACACCGACCCCTCCATGAAGAAGCAAGCTTTGGTTGACCTGCTCAACTCTTTGCCGCCCACGCGCACCATCATTTTCGTCAACAGCAAGCGCGCCTGTGACGAGCTTGATGATCTTTTGTTCAATCTGAACTTCCCCTGCGTCTCGATCCACGCAGACCGTACTCAGAAGGAGCGTGAGGCTTCCCTTCGTGGCTTCCGCTCGGGCAAGACCCCGATTCTCATCACGACTGGCCTCAACTCCCGTGGTATTGATGTCCGCAACGTCATGCACGTCATCAACTACGACTTGCCCAGCCTCGACCACGGCGGCATTGAGGAGTACACCCACCGTATCGGCCGCACTGGTCGCATCGGTCATCGTGGTCTTGCCACTTCTTTCTACACTGACCGGGATGAGCCGCTTGCTTCTGTACTCACCCGTACTCTCCTGGAGACCAAGCAGGACATCCCCGACTTCCTTGAGCAGTATGTCCCTGAGGACAAGGAGAACCTCAAGTTCGAGGCTGACTCTGACTTCGAGGAGGAGGAGGCTGCCGATGCCGACGGTGGTGGCTGGGGCGGTAACGGTGATGATGCCGGTGATGATGCCGGTACTGCTTCTGGTGGTGGTTGGGGCAACGGCGAGGACAATGCTGCCGAGCCCGAGTCCACTGACACTGGCGGTGGCTGGTAATTTCCACTTGACTAATTCCACCCCTTCTTCCTATCTTATCCTTGGGCTTATCGCTCGTGGATGGTGGATAGACTCTAGCTGTCGCACAGTCCCTACCTCTATGTCTCGGTGAGATGCTGCCCGAACTTGAGGGAAGTAGGATGGAACAATCTGGCTTTTCACAGTAAAATAGGCCAGTAGGAGCTAATTGGTTGCGTTTGAGAGGACCTTGGGTCATCTCTCTGAAATTAAGTTGGACTGCAGTGGATGGTCACCGCAGGGGTCATGGCGAGTTTGACATCTTCAGTCAAATAAAACCCAAAATAAAAAAAATATTTAAACTAAACCGTTGCGTCCCCAATGTGCTTATGTGCTCATATCTTGCCGTGTATGATTCCATCTCTCAATGTTCAAGCGTGGATTGTTACCTGACATGTTGAATTCATGTTGGATCCATGTAATTCACCGTGATACAAACGTGGATTACATGAACTTCCTACTAAATAATAAGTTGATGATAGATCAAATTTTGACGCTGAGTAACCCTATATACAAATGCTCCACCAAACCGCTCAGCATAATAAAAATGTACCCCCCACAAATCCTTTTATTCTCTTTCAAAATCAGCTTTACAATATTTGTTACTTGATCACTTGCTTTACTTTTCATTTCAGTATTTTGATGACGAAGAAGATGATAACCGCCATGCCTTCAAAGGCAAAGCCTGCAGCTGCATCACTTTTGGCCTGATAAACAGGAGGAAAGTGACCACTCCAATAAAGACGCAAATGACGTTGACCGTGTAGTATCCGTCCCTCTCGACCTCACAGATACCTCCCGAGGCTAAGCATCGTTCCTTGTCGGCTTGGATCGCGCAGCTGAAGGGTTGATCAAACAATTTCTTTGATTTTTCTGCTGATGGGTCAGGCAGGCATGTTGCGCTCGTGAGGGCGTCGACTAGTCTCAGAACGAAAAATCGGGGGAAAGTGCCGCCCAAGTTGCAGACAGTTGCCAAGAGGGTCATGTAAGTGCCTCCGATCACTGGGTCGGCAATCTTGGCGTGGAAGGCTGCCACGGCGACGAACATGATCGTGTTTGTAAAAGTGGAAAATACGTGTTGGAGGATGACGGTGAGCAGGTACCAAGAGGTTACGCCTCCGGACGGGAAGATCGTAACAGTGAACTGGGCGACGAGGGCTGCTACGAGACGACCCATGAATCCCCAGCACCAGAGACGCATTGGGGTGAACTGCTGGGACCATTTGCCTGCGTAGTAACCTAGACCGATCTCGAAGGGGAAGTCGATCAGGACGGTCAGTGCCATGTTTTCTGTGCCGAAGCCTTTATCGAGGAGTTTGAGACTTGTTACACCGTCGTTGGCCTGAAAGCCTATTTTGGCAATGAGATGAACGATGATGATGGTTTGGATGTTTTTGAGCTTGAGAACTCCCCACATGATCTTGTAGACGTCCCAAATTCCGTCCTCGTTCTTGGTGCGGTCTTCGCGCTTCCAGAGGGCGAGACCAATTGTTACGACAATGTATGCCCATCCCCAGAAAGTGAGGTAGCCTCCGAGGTTCATGAGGCCATAGTCGAGGGGTTCGGTGCGGAACCAGCGGTTGGCAAAGTCTTTGGAGTAAAATGCCAAGAAGACAGTGTAGGACATGAATTGGCCTCCTGTGAGGCCGACTGTTTGTGCGGTCGAGGCATATGATAGGTTTGCGGGAGAAAGGAGGGTAAGAGCCCAGCCGTCGACTGCGATATCTTGGGTTGCGCACATGAGGACCAAGAAAAACCACCAACCCGTAAAGTCCCAGACAGTTGGACCTCCTGGTTTCCCTGTTGTTGCCATCAATTCTTCTACTCTGGATCCTAGGTAAAGCATTCCAACTCCTGAGAGCAGCTGGATGGGCAGAATCCAGCTCTTTCTTCGGCCGACCTTGGGACTCCACATTGCGTCGACAATGGGAGACCAGAAGAGCTTGAGAGAATATGGGTATGAAGCTAAACTGAAGATGCCGATCTCGCCGTAGGACATATGGTTCTTTAATAAGAAGGGCACTGAGCCGGTGGCGAGACCCAATGGGATGCCTTGCAGGAAGTATAGGAGGACGAGGAGACCAAAGTTCTTCCTGTCTTGTAGAGGTAGATCGAAGAAGCCATGGTTGCTGCTGCCATTGGTAGCTGACTTGTGGTCGGGGTCGTCGTCGAGGGTAAAGGACTCGCGCGCCATGAGGTTTGCTGCTGCCGCTTCGGAGGAAGTCTCGGAGGGTATGTTGCGCCGGAAGACTTCGACGTTGGAGTTCATCTTGGCGTGGCCGTTAGTCTTGGTCCCCTTTCCAGACTCTTGAGGTCCAGGGGAGCCGCTCTTTGACGTCGGCGATTTGGCGCGACGGGACCTGGTACCCATAGGTACTTGTGTGCAAGTTTTATTTTTTGTTTACGTGTGTGCGTATTTGATCGGCAGTGTGTATGGCGAGGTCTGTGTAATGTTGTGCAGCGTCTTTATGAAAGGATCGGCGCCGGTTTCTATATTGTCGAGTCTTTGTGAAGGATATGATCAAGGGTCAATGGTAGTGGAAATGTCTAAAACGAAGGTCGATAAAACTCAAAACGAAAGTTGGCCTCTTCTCGGGATGGATTCCCGAACTCCAACAATGAAAAAGAAAGGTAACTGGGAAAGTCAAGCCAAGACCACGTTGCAACCGGGCCCGACACCTTGGAAGCCACGGGAGCCTGGGAGGCAACCCCCTGACAGCCCTAGACGGAAGCTCCAGGATGGATTGGGGTTGGTCAAACAAGGGGCACTGGGGGCAGATCGTGGGGAATCTTTAGATGGGATAGGAAGTTGCTACTGTGGCTTTAAACAAGTGGCAAAAAATAGATAAAATTTGGATTTTTCTCAAAAATGGCATTGTTGAAGCTAAATTCTATGGAGCGCAAAAGACAGTCTTTGCAACAAACAGGAAACTGGCAGGTGTTCGAGAAAGCTTCTCGCTTCTCCGGTAGGTGATGTTTCGCCAAGAACTTTTCCAGTGGGTAGACCCACTGTGATCCCGCCAAGCTTCAACCCGTTCAGAACTTCAGAACATCAATGACAGGGGTGGCCTCTTTCTCATCTCATCTCATCCATTTTGCTGTAAACAACGACTTCACTCATCAACAACTCATGAAGTTTCATATATTTGACGAGAAAGTAATCATCATCTCATTCAATTCCGATTATTAAACAATCAAAATTATATATCCTTATTCAAGACCCCAATCTTCGCAATCTTCGCAATCATCTTCAACTCACCAAAGACGCGTCCGTCAACAAACTCATCAACAGTGACAAATACCAATCTTCAAAAATGGAAGAATCAACACCAACACCCGCACAAACCCTAGAAGACGAAATCTCAGACCTCCAAACCAAACTGACTTCTCTCAAATCTCAACTATCCCTCCAAACCTCAACCCTCCTTTCCGCACCATCAACCCGCTCCATCCTCCCTCCCCAATCCCCTCTTCTCACCCAATCAAACACCCAACAATCCCACAACCTTCAATCCCTCTACCGCGCCTGCGCAAGCATCACCACCTTCCGCGCCCGCGACCCAGACCCAAATTCAGTAGACAATGGCTCAATCCTAGGTCTACGAATCGATGTCGTCTCCCGAACCAAATTTCTGAGGCCATACTACGTTCTACTCAACCGCCCTTATCCAGGCTCTAAACATTTACGGATACATAGACATACCGTACCGCCTTGTATACCACTTTCTGGGTTAGCGGCAAGATACTTACCTTCGGACAAGGAAAAGAAGCAGGATTTAGTTAGGTTTGCAAAGGTTTTAAGGAGGGAGGTTACGAGGTATCATCATCGGTTGGGAGTTGTAGCTGATTTGAGAGAGGCTGCTGTTGGGGAAGAGATAGTGGAAGTTAGTGCTGTTGATGCTGAGGCTAAGCAGGTTAGCTTTGAGTGGGCCGATGGGAGGATAGGGAGGTTGGTGATGGGAGATGATGGGGAGGTGGAAAAGTTGGTTGTTGTGGTTGAAGGGGAGAGGGATAGGGAGACGGGGAGGGAGTTGTTGGGCGGTAAAGTTGATGTGCAGGAGATTGTGAGGCGGTTGAGTGGTGGGTTGTAATCCGACCATCGATATAATTCAATGGGAAGGAATAATACTCGGTACCTTTTTTTGTCTATCCTACTGACATCACTTTGCTACCGCACCAGTGTAGAGGAGGGTTGAGATAATGGGACAGACGGGAATTCAGTCAGTCCTACCTGAAATGTAACACACCAAACCACACACACACACATCGCTTATTTTTCGTTACAACCCACCAGCCACCCATCTTCTACATTGCAAAGCTCGTATTCTACAGTCTCATCCAGCAATTTATATTGAACCGCCGAGATGAAAGACGCAGGAACCAATTATGTACCGTCATTGCTTTGCTTGGCGAATTCTAACACGTCACTCAGTGACAGACAGGCCCAGCCTTACCGAACCGAAGCAGTATTCGACAGCCCGGTTCTTAATATCAGAGATTATGCCTTCCGTGGTTTTCTGTTTCTCTGAATGATTGGGTAAGGTGAAAAGAAGAGAGTTTCCCGTTGGGGTAGGATTGACAAAGACGAGACGGGGACGGTACGGATAAATTGGTTTCTCTGTTTTACCACTGACAATGGGTTGAATGATCGACACGAGCGTCACGTTGGGCAATTATGTCGTGTGTTTGTGTGTTGTTATTGTGCTTGCTGAGCTTCGTTTTGTTGGGTTGCACTACATGACTGTGAGCTCTCCTCGTCTCCCTTCTTTCTTTCTTTCTCTTTCTCCTGCTCCGTGTATCATGCAAATTCAACAGATACCACGCTATAGTATGTAAATTTGAAAAGCTTCTGGGAAAGATATCCAACACAAAAAATCGATTAATGAACTTTTTTCCTATTTTCTGTTGCAAAAGTCCCCATTACAGTTCCAAAGCAAAGAAACCATATAACTATGAATTAGATACCATAATCCACACAAACATACACATAAAACTATGTCTAAAAAAATGTCCCTTTTTTGCGTGCCGTTTTCTCAAACGACAAAACAAAAGTTCTCAAGAAGGTCAGAAAACTTTCCATCCCATTCCCATCATAAAAAGTCCTTTCCCAAAATTCATAATCATAATTCCATCCTATACCAACCAATCCCTTAGAGAAGAGCGGCGGCAGCAGCAATAACAGCCAAAGCACCTCCAGCCCTCTGGATGTTAAACTCTGCAGCTCCAGCAGTTACAATAACCTGGGATGAAGTAGCAGTCTTTGTAGGCTGAGTAATAGTTCCAAAGGATTTGCTTGTAGTCGTAACCGGGGGAGGAGGAGGCGGAGGTGGAGGAATAGTCGTCACAGGAGGAGGAGGCGGCGGCGGGGGAATAACAGTTGACGACGGCGGGGGAGGAGGTGGGGGAGGAGGGGGAGGGGGGGGCAAAGAGGATGTTGGGGGCGGAGGAGGGGGAGGAACAGACGTAGGAGGAGGGGGAGGGGGAGGAGGAGCTGTGGTCTCAGTTACGGGACAGATAGTAGTGCTGACGGGGATTGTAACGGTTGTCAAGACTGTTGAATGAGCAGGACAGTCTGTGTATTTGGGAGGACAGCTGGTGATGGTTGCCGTTGTGGTTGTGTAGACTGTTGAGGTGGTCCATTTTCCGGGACCTGGATAAGGGGGTGCGATAGAGAAGGAGGGTTTCTCGTAGTGGTGCTCACCTCCATGGGCGGTTGCGTGGGCCACAAAGGAGGTGATGAGGAGAGTGATGGGCTTCATGGTTGATAGAAGACAACGAGTGACGAGGAACGAGTGAATGGCACCAAAGGTACTGAGGAGGAAAGAAAAGAGAGAAGAGTTTGGAATACCCTGAGGGGGGATGGAAGCACCCCTTTTAAAAGATTCAGGGGACGGACATGTACATGTATGTACATAGATACATACAAACAGAAGCCCAATCCCAAGGCGCGGGACGCAAACAACCAGATACTACATATTGAATGATGTCTACACACACACATGGTTGCCCTTGGCGGCTAAAGGGGGACAGCCACCCCGCCCCTTCCAAGGCGCTTCCTCGGTGTAAGTCAAGGTGGTTTTCTTTTTCCTCCCCCTGACTCCCTGCAGCTCAGATGTGCCGAAGAGGGAGGGCGATCCATGGGTCGACGATTGAGGGATGACGGCCTGAAGGGGGGGCCAATGTCACCTCCCATCACCATAGGCAGCCGATCTCAACCTGTGGTTTGTCCTTCCCCCTGCATTGAAGGCGTTGTGGCCAATGCGACCTGCTTCTCACTCGGATATACTTGCCCTGGGCTTGGACCATATTTACACAGCATCTTTTATTTTGGCAAGGCAAACCGCATCGGCCGAGTATCCAAGGTTCGTAGTGACTTTGCGGCAACTAAAGTGCTGTGGTGATCGTTCAGAGAACAATAAAGATGTGATCATCTGGGGATCTTCCATGCGGAATAAATCATCTTCGCTCGCACACGAGTTCTTGTGGCTGCTCAAATCGAAGACGCCCTTGTTGTACGAAACACGAATCCGTGGAGCCTGTGTCATCTCATTACAAGACATCATTGGGGAAAGGTAAAAAGTTTGAAGATGTGATGATCGGGTGAAACGAAAAGCGTTGGCGACAGGGAAAGGAGCAGGGGAGAGGGTGCTTGTTTCCCCCCCCCCCGGTCCGTGGGTGGGTGTCGATCAACTGTGGCTTTACACTAGAAATCTTAAAACTTGGGTGGGGTGTGGCGTAAGCTCCGAAGACCGAATCTGGGCTTCTCCACCAGCGTATTCCGTCGCGGATACCACCACCGACGGGGACGGAGTGCCATTCAAGGACCCGTCACACTGGACACACTGACAAACCGCCTAAAAAACCGGACAGCTTGATGCTGCGTGGGATGGTGACAGATTGTACATTTTGAGCTTAAGTTCTTTTCTTCTACACGTTCTTTCCCTCTCTTTTTAGACTGTTTCTGAATTGTAATAAATACCTCCGCCCTACCTACCCTGGACATACTCTCATCATCGAAATCGCATTTACAAAATCATGGCGCCACCCGTAGAAGCGGCCACTCGAAAACGGGTTCTGAGGGTCATTTTCGTCTCATTGTTGCTGGACTTGGTATGAATGTACTGTGCGCTAGATTATTAGAGACATTGACTAACAATGAATGGTCTGTCCGCGACCACTTCGCACAGATCTCCTTCACCTTTATTCTCCCCCTTTTCCCCAAGCTCCTCGAGTTCTACCGTAACACCGAAGTCCCAACCGATCCCTCTGCCCCGGCCACCAAAACCCTCCTCTCCAGCGTTCTGGGTTACCTCAACGCGTACAAGGCCGCCTTTGCCCGACCCATTGACTCTCGTTACGACATCGTTCTGCTGGGCGGAGCGCTGGGCAGTCTCTTCAGTCTCCTCCAGGCCGTCGCCTCCCCCTTCATCGGTCACCTCTCCGATCGCTATGGCCGTCGCACGGCATTGCTCGCCAGCATGGCGGGAAATATTCTCTCGGTCCTCCTTTGGGTTGTAGCCGTAGACTTCCGCACCTTTCTGGCATCGCGCATTGTTGGGGGCTTGTCCGAGGGTAACGTTCAGCTGGCCACGGCCATTGCCACGGATATTTCCGATGTAAACGATCGCGGTTCAACCATGGCTCTCATCGGTGCATGCTTCTCCATTGCCTTCACTTTCGGCCCCGCGCTGGGTGCCTGGCTCAGCTCCATCGCCACGGTTGCCGCCAACCCTTTCGCTACCGCTGCTGGAGTGTCGCTGTTCTTGATTGTCCTAGAGACTGTCTATCTCTACTTTACACTGCCGGAAACTTTGCCCTCATTGGTCAATGCCAAAAAGGAAGCCTCCTCTTCCAACGGTGTGCAAAAGACGGGAGAGGCAAAGACGGCGCCAGTTCAGAGGACCAACTCCCACTTCTTGCTCAATATGGTTCACATGACGTTCCTCCTCTTCTTCTCAGGCATGGAATTCTCTCTTCCCTTCATGACCTACGACTTGTTTGCATACACCTCTGCCAAGAATGGAAGACTTCTTGGTTATGTAGGTCTGATTGCCTCTCTGTTGCAGGGCGGTGTCACTCGTCGTCTGCCACCACTCTTATCCGTCAAAATCGGCGTCGTAGCGTGCCTCGTTTCTTTCGTGCTGCTTGGCCGCATCTCATCTGTTTCTGGTCTCTATTTGGCCGCCACCGGCTTGGCGACAACTTCGGCAACTGTTGTTTCGGGGTTGAATACTCTCAGCAGCTTTGAGGCGAACGAAGGCGAGCGCGGTGGGAAGCTGGGTATTCTCAGAAGCTGGGGCCAGCTTGGTAGAGGGTTGGGTCCGGTTTTGTTCACCAGCGTGTACTGGTGGGCAGGGCGTGAGGTCGCATATACCCTCGGAGCTACTGGTATTGCTGGTGTGAGCTTGTTGGTATTCTTTGGCCTCAAGACACCGCCTGGGTCGGTGAAGCCTCGTAAATCCAAGGCGGCGGCTGCTGGCGACGAGAAGAAGGGGCTATAAAGATGTACGTGGTATGTTCATCTTTGTGGCAGGCATCTTGTATATGTATGGCGAAAAAAGGTCGGTCTGCATTCAATGTATCATAGATTTGCTTGATTAATTGTGTTCAATATTTGGCAATAGAACATGGCGAATTGTGTTTCAAGCCAAAAAAGAAAAGAACATCGCCGGCGGGACTCGAACCCACAATCTTCAGCTTGCCTGTATAGGAGGCTGACGAGTTACCATTTCTCTACGACGACCGCACAGTACCGCTGGACTAGAACCCCTGGGTTCTGTTTCATTTTGGTTGAACTGACAAGTGTTGGGCAGACCTATCAAGTTTTGGGCGTGGTAGGTGTAAGTTCGTGGCTTCCTCATTGTCTCACATCCATGGATCTGGCTAGTAGTGGACCACCACGCGGCACCAGCAGGCAAACACTTCACGACAGAAGGCTGCAGAAACTGAAAGTCGTGTCCCTTGCTTTCAAGTCCATGGATTACGTCACATGCAAGTTCTCATTTGAATGTGATAGATTGAACACTAATATCTTACACAGTTACACTTCCTTGTATAGGAGAAAAAGAACATTCATCAGATATCATGGAAATGGAGCCATGTGGTAGATAGCTTACATAATCATGCTTTCACCAGCTGACTTGACTTCATAGGAAATATTTTCCTTTGTTGATGTTGATGTTGGGGTGCAAAATAATGTCCGGGTGGCTCGGTGAGAAAAACAAACCACTAGTGATCCTCTGATGCCGATGGGGGACGGAGGGAATATACGCACTTACGAAGAGCTTCATCTGGAAAAGTGCGTATTTGGGGGTTCAAAATGACTCCGCTGACCCACCATTTCCCCTCTTCATCGAAAACACATCAGTGAGCATTTGAAGGCCATCAATCTCCATTATACACCAACTCATGAAGCCATGGTCCCTTCACCATCCCTGAAACGATTGAGCTATCTCTTGCTCCAACCCCTAACGCTCTTATCTCTGTCCAAACCAGCATCGGCTCTTCATGATGCCTTCGATGTTCGGGAAGCCAGCATCGAAAGTGTACACAATGCTCTCTTCACTGGCATCACAACGTGTCGAGAGATTGTATCAGCTTTCATCGCCCGTATCGAAGAGTTCAACCCTGCCATCAACGCCGTTATCTCCCTGAATCACGATGCTCTCTCCATCGCTGACCATCTCGATGAGAGAATCGCTTCTGGAAACGTCACAGGACCTCTGTTTTGCATTCCTGTTCTTCTCAAAGACAACTACGATGCTGTCGGTACTAACACGACGGGAGCTGCTCTAGCCTTGGCAAATAACAAGCCCAAAGAAGATGCTCCAACAGTCGCTGCTCTCCGAAACGCGGGAGCCATCATACTCGGCAAGACAAACCTGCACGAGATGGCTCTCGAAGGCTTGTCTGTCTCGTCCCTTGGTGGCCAAACCAAAAACCCATTTGACCTCACCCGGACACCAGGAGGCAGCAGTGGAGGGACAGGAGCAGCAATAACCGCCAACTTTGCCATATTTGGTACCGGAACCGACACAGTAAACTCCCTACGAAGTCCAGCAAGCGCCGGATCATTGTTCAGTTTCCGCCCAACTCGAGGTCTCATCTCCCGAGCAGGAGTCATCCCCGTCAGCTTCACTCAAGACACCGTCGGGGCAATGGCTCGCAATTTAAACGACCTAACCGTCGCTCTGACCATCATGTCTAGTGTAGGCTTCGAGCCAAACGACAACACAACAGCCTCCATCTCCCCAGAAGTCCAACACAAAGATTATTCCGCCTCTCTATACGGTGGTAGCCTCAAAGGTCTTCGCTTCGGTGTACTAAACGGCTTCTTCAATCACACTCCATCCCCCGAAACAACCCCAGTAAACGACATCATGTCCTCCATCATTTCTGACCTCACATCCGCGGGAGCCACCGTAATCAACATAACGGACCCAATCTATAATACCCTGACTCTAGCAACCCTAGATGTACAAATCTACGAATTCAGACAGCAACTAGACGCCTACCTAGCACGTCCATCGCTCACAGATGCCACATCCCCACAACCAAACACCTTTGAAGAATTATACCAAACCCCCTCTCAAAATTTCCTCGTCATTCCAGCTCAATACCAATACCTCCGCTCAGCTTTTACTTCTTCAACATCAAACACGACCTACCTCCAAAACCTCCACGGAATACAAAATCTAATCAACACGCTCGAAACTACTTTTACCACAAACAACCTAGACGCCATAGTCTACCCAGAGCAAAAGAATTTGGTAGTCAAAATAGGTTCACCGTCTCAAGCGGGAAGAAACGGGATATTGGCGGCTCTGACGGGACGACCGGTCATTAACATCCCCGCTGGGTTTTCTTCTTCCACGGCATCGGCCCCCTCAGGTATTCCTGTTGGCATGGAGATCTTAGGAAGGAAATGGACCGAAGGAAAACTGTTAAATATCGCAAAGCATATATCTGAACTGATTGGACCGGTGAGGAGGATGCCTCCATTTGCAAATGGAACTGTTGAGAGACAAGAGTATGAGAGTGTTCCGGTTATTAGGCCGGATAGGAAAGTGGAGGGTGTGTATCCTGTGGGAGTTTTCTGAGCAAGCCGGTTTTTCTTTTTTTAGAATCTGGATATTATCTACCTTGATCCTGATATGGTATTTTATCCCACAAGACTTCCATCACAAACATATGTATTGGACACTTGTACATCTGTACCGTACAGTGTGCATATGTATAAGTCGGAACCTACCGAAAAAGAGGAACTGACAGCGGAGTCCAAGCGGAGTCTCCTCTGCTGTTCCTGCATCCTTACACCCGTATATACTCCACTAATTTCAGGGGAAAATCAGGGGTACATAGGTATCCGTACACGGGTGTGAAACGGTCACGATCCAGAACATAAAAAGGTGGAGTTATTACTACAAGAGAGAATGAAATGCATGTACGCTACGTAAATAGAATATACATACACATACATACACATAGACCTAGCTGATATCAAATAAAGTATGCAACTACGTTCTACAAAGCCTCAGGTGGGACAAATTTATGATACATTCTAAAAGTGAAAGGGAAAGGAGAAAAAAAAAAATCGGAATAAAGACAAATTATATTAGACTAGCCATAATACATAATAGAGCATCCCGAAAAATGACAAAATATTTCTGCTTTCACAGTAAAAAAGTCTATTTATCTTTGTCTTTCTACACTCTACCGAATTTAAAGGACCAGCCAGCCCAGACCAACAATACATTTCCACAAAATTATAAAAGACCAAAAAAAGGGGGCGAGGGCGGAGCTCCCAACCCTCTGAATGAATGAATGAATGAGCGAATGATCAACTAATCCCAGCAGAGCGCCAAAGAATGGACAAATATTCTGCGACGAAAAGAACAAAGACAACAATAACTGTAGTATGAACAAAAAATAAGGATGAAAAGTATATAGACATCAAGACAAACTGTACACTACAATGAAAACAACAGCAGCCAGCAGTAACAGACATAGACACCCCATCTCAACTGCATCACCATCCCCGCAATCACAAGCACACCATCAGTTCACTACCAAAGGTCAGAACAAAGAAAACAAACACCCAGTGTCTTCTTAAAGTGAAGGAAAAGAAAATTTGTTTAATGTAGTGGGGAGAGAGAAAGAAATTTAGGGGGTATCATTCTAGTTTAGATAAATGGTGGGAGTTGTTTGTAATGGCGTAGGTAAAGTGATGTAAGGAAAAAAAAAGTTCAATAAAAAAAGACCAATGACAGTTTTAAACTGTATGGCAATAGAAGAGATGAAAGGGCGAAAAAATGCAAAATTTCTGAAAGATCAAACAACCAAACGAAAACAGAAACACCAACAAAAATGAAACCTATCCGCTTCCCTCCCTTCCTCCCTCCTCTTCTCCCTTATCTCTTTCTTTGTATCTCTTCCCACTTAATCGAGGTACTTGCCCCTCTTTCCCTCCTTCCATTCTTCCCTTTCTTTCCTCCCCGGATTACTGCCCTGAATTCTTTTGTTCATCATATCTAATAGAAAACGTCGCGGTCTTAAACAAATTACTATGAAAAACGCAAAGAAAAAAGAAATTTCTGACAAAAGAAAAATATATATCCGATCGAGCAGTCTTCAATAATTCCGGTAGATCTTTAATTCTCATCAAAGAATCCGTCGTCATCAAAATCCTCAATTTGTGCATCCGAGTCATAAGTAGTAGGACGCATCATCGGAGGAGTCACTGGCTCGGATACTGCTAAAGCACGACGAGGGGGAGTGCTCGCTATCGGCGCAACAACCCCATGTATGGAGGTTGATGAGGGTCCTCGAGGTCTGTTGGCGAGATCCTGTGGAGTAAACCGACGACCAGTACTCGAGAAAGCAGTAGGTTGCTGGGCTTGAGCGCCGGCGACGGGTGTGATTTGACGAACACCAGAGGCAGGCGGCGTCAATAAGCCACCAAGAAAGCTGCTAGTTGAGGGACTGCTCTTGGAAGGTGTCGAGTTGTTTGCGGGAGAAGGGGACGCCAAAGAGCTCCCGAGGTCTCTTCCCTTTCGCCAGTTACCCCATGCGGCTGCCAAAGGACCGACGGCTTGAGCAACGCGAGGTGTCGCTGCCTGGATTGTGGCAGCGATATTGGGCAGGGTTATTGCTGAACCGCCATTCATGGCTCTCTCCCGTTCCTGCTCCTCCATCTGAAGATTGGCCTTCAGGCGAATTGCTGCATCCTTGACGGCATTCTTGTCGTAATCGTCCCGTCCGACGGCAGTGATAATATCGTCAAGATCAGAGTGCCTTACAGCAAGAAGCTCGCGGAGCCACATAATTTCGTCATCACGCTTAGAAATCTTGGTCTCCGCATCAGGATCAGCCTTGGAGAGCCTCTGCTCAAGCTCTTCAATTCTCTGCTCGCGCTCTTGGAGCTGTTCTTGCAGAACCATGATCGACTCGCGTAGTGCCTGCGGTGAGATCTTCTCGGGCACTGAAAGTTCACGTGTGGATGTCGCATACTGGAAGACAGCTTCTTGGCCAACAGTCGAGGACTTGGCAGCCTGAGCAGCGGCCCGGGCAGCCTCCTTTGCAATCTCCAGCTTCTCTTCGAGATGTGCCACCTTGTCCTGCAAGTACTCGGACTTGGATGCAGATATGCTAAGGCGCTCCAGGAGGTTCTGTTCGGATCTCTGGGCATCCTCCGTGATGTTGCTGATCTGGCGCTCGTACCGTGCCTGAATATCGTCAATCTGGTTCTGGTGCTTGATAGCCAGTTCCTCGAGTTCAGCCTTCTTGGAATTCTGAGCCTCTTCGAAGAACATGTCATGACGTGCCCTGGCGGTATCGGCGTCCATCTTGACGTGATCAAGCTGGGACCTGAGCCGCAGAATTTGATCCTCAAGTTCCTCACGAACAACGTTAACCTGGTGGTTGGCATTGTCAATCTCCATTTGCATAGCGTCCCGAGTTCGCTGGACTTCCCGAGCGCCAGATTCCCTAGCTTCCTGGAATTCGACCTGGGAGCGATGAGCAGTCTGGTGCAGCTTGTTATTCTCTGCACGCAGCTCTACGAGGGCAGTCTCGAGTCTCTTGCACTCAGCAACGGCCCGCATGCCTTGACGCTCACCCATCTCCAGACGTTCAAGCTCGGTCTCAATACGCTCGCGAGTTCTTGCTTCTGCCTGGAGTCTGGCATCGAGGACTTCTTGGCGAGCAAGCAAGGCCTGCTCTCTCTTGGTACGGCGAGCATTCTCCTCGGCAATCTCCTTAGAGGCGCGCGCCATGTCTTCAGAGAGTGACAGGAACTTGGCACGCCAGTTGTCACGCACGCGCTCGTTCTCCTGGATTTGTGTACCAAGAGTGTCAATAAGCTTATGCATGGCCTTGTTTTCATCCAGCGCATGGGCAAGATCCTTGTCACGTCTCTGGGCGATGCTGGCAATCCGATCCGTCTCGGACCGCCAGTGCTGGGTCTCCTTCCGAGCTTCGCGTAGGTCAGCTTCGAGAGAATTGATCTTATTCTGGGCTTCGCTCTGAGATTGGTGGGCGTTCGCTTGGCCGGCCTCCAGTAGTGCCAAGCGCATTGAGCTCTTGCTATGGGCTGCCTCGACGGCCTTGAGCTTTTGTTCCTTCTCGTCAACGGCCTCTCTAAGGCGGTTCTCCTCTTCGGAGGAGATGTTGAGCAGACGCTGCACTTCCGAGAGCCTATCTTCGGCAGCCCTCCTACCCTTCGCTTCCTCCTCTACCCGATGGTCTGCGTGATTAACACGGTCCTCGAGGTCTGAGATGCGCTGGCCCAGCGCGCTCTTGTTCATCATTTCCACCTCAATCTTAGTAGCGGCGGTTTCAAGCTCACGATTGGCGTCGGCGGCACGGTCCTCGGCGACACGTCTGGCGGTAGTCTCCTCGGCTAGTTTGACCTCTTGAGTTTGCAGTCGCTCTTCAAGCGCAGCAATGCGTGCCTGAAGCTCACTCAGCTGCTTGTCCTTATCCACGGCTGGAGCCGGGACATGGCGCTCAACGGCCTGTTCAACAATATTTTTGAGATCACCCTGGAGGTTGGCTTGGAACGACTGCTTGAATTGTTCCCTAATCTCGGTGAGGGTGTTAAGGACGAGAGCGTTGTCATTCTGTACCGGTGCCAACTCTTTTGGCTGATTGCGCTGATGCACTGCGAAAGCATCGAAAACGGCGGATCGTATCTGCTCCATCTTGCGGTCGCGACGTGGGCTCATTGACCGCCTGAATGTAGGCTCGTCATCCTCATCATCTTCGTCGTCAGCATCACTTTCGCAGGCGTCTACCGACATACTCCGTCTGTCAAGGCGTAGACCCTTGCCAGCCAAAGCATTCCTGATGACCGCCAATGACTCCTCAAGAGGTCCAAGTCGGTTGGCAAGCAAACCACCAACGAGCTCATTAACGTGTCCATTGAAGAAATTGGCGCGGGTCTCCAACTTGGATTGTTCGTCCTCGCTGAATTCTCGATCCCAGTTACTATTGGGGACACTGTCGCTGCCATTGAGACGCTGTATAGCTCCCTCGATTTCCTGAGGCGGATCGACAAATGGATCATCCAGCTCAGCGGATGACACTGGCCGAGAATAGCCTGCTGCAGCATCACTATGGTGACTGTGAATTGGGCTGACACTGGCGCTGCGAAGATTTCCATGAGGCGGCAAGTGCAAATCCGATGAACCGGTAACAGGAGCCAGGGGCTGGTGCCATTGTTGTTGGTTGCCATACGTCTTCTTGACGCCCATGTTGGGATTCTCGTTCAAGTGGCGCATGATCAGATCAATGTCATCCATGCTAGGCTCCCGAAGAGCTGTGTTAGTGTGCTCATCCCGCAAAGTTGGAGATGCGCTCTCCTCAGGAGGTGGTGAGGTTTGGTGATTCGCAGCAGGCTCAACGGCCGAGGGAATCTCCTGTACCTCAAGCGGCTTCTCCTCCTGTATAGATGAGATGCTAGTGGCAAACCGAGAGGCAGAGAGACCAGCTTGCTTGGGTGGAGGAGGGGGAGAAGCAACGCGTGCATAGCGCGATGCAGCAAGACCCTTGGGAGCAGCAGGCAAATCTCGCTCAGTTGACGAAGAGGTAGAAATACGGATTTCCTCCACTTTCTCGATGGATGGGACCACGACCTCTTTCTCGACTGGTGCGACTTGGTCGTCTTGAGCCGCTGCAACTGTAGGTTGATCAATCGTCGAGGTGGTAGCTTCGGTATCGTTCCAGACAGATCCACCAGGAACAAATGCCTTGGCTGTTGCTGACAGCGATTTCTTGTGCCCGTGCACAAATGTATCGGTGCGAAATCCTCTTGCCTCGCTGAACGCCTGCATCTCAGCAGCGTCGACAAACTCAAACGGCGTCCAGTTGAGCGCCTCTTGCTTGGGAGATGATGGACTAACAGCGGCCTCGGTATCAGGAGTGGCCGAGATCACCATGGACGATAGAGCATCCTCATGGCCGATATTGGATTCGTCGAAAGACTTTTCTTCCATGGGAAGAGTCTCGTCCTCGGTGTGGTCTTCTTTTCTAACTTCAGCTACTGGTGTACCATCCTCTGGTGAAACCGCGAATTGAGGTACATCACTATCGTCTTCCTGTGAAGCCCGGGCTCTCTTATTGCGCGACTCATCCGGTGAATAATCACCAGGGGCTTCGCGTCCTCCTTTGCCGTTGGACGCGCCGCTCTCTGGTCGCACAACCGGGACGGCCTTTGACTGTTTATTCAAGTTGGCAAGGTCACTGTCAGACAGGTCAATGCTGCCAAAGATAGAGCCAGCCTTGTTGCTCGCCCTCTCATTGCCAGACACGGAACCTGGGACCGAACCAGGTGTGAAGGCAGGAGCATCCGGACGGAACTTGGGCCCCGAACTTGAGAAACTGAAATCAGTTTGGCTAGGCGCAAAAACTGGAGCATTAACATTAATCTTTGAGGGGCCAGCCGGCGGTGGCACACTAAAGGCGTGAGGGTTCATTGGGGGAATGCCCGCGTTGAAAACCGGTTGGGCTTGGGAAGAGTTGCCCAAGAAGGCAAACCCACCACCACCTGGAACAAAAGTGTTGGTCGGGTTGAACTTGAACTCGGGTGCCTCAACGTTCAGTTTTGAGAAGGAAGACTTGCTTCCATGACTCACGCGAGACTGGTGAGACTGATGAGGAATTTCATTGAGAGGCCTAGCTGGCTCATTTTCAATCCATGGGTTGCTTGCTGTCGAGTATGAGCGTTGGTGGTGCATGAGTTTTGTAAAGTCGAAACCCTGAACAGGAGTTCCCAAGTTGCTCGGATTTGTTTCAATCTCCGAATCCTCAGAGTGAGCATTGATACCTTGGAGGGTGGGCCTGAAGCCACCCTGAACATTCACATCCTCCTCGGTGTAGTACTTTTGGGACAGGGAATGTCCACGACTATGTGGCCTTGGGTGGTGCAGAACAAGCCCGGAGGGATCGTTGGCGAGGTGAGGTTTAGGAACGAACTGAACAGAGGGGTCGGCTACATCGACATTTAACATATCATTCTCGTTGTGGGGGCTGTAATCCTCATCGTTGTCGAGCTGTGAGCGCATCTGCTCCTCCAAGTGATACTCGGCTTCGTCAATCTCCTGCTGCAAGCTATCACTTGCATTGTGGCCGCGGACAAAACCAGGCTCAGGGTGCTGCTGTGGCATCTCGCTTGGCTCTTCCTCTTCAACCTCGCACAGGTCTTGCAATCGAGGTGATGCTCGAACAGGTTGGTATTGATGCGGCAAAACAGGGAACTGAAGTGACTGATGTCGCTGATGGCCCATCGGGCTTGACATGCCATCTGGTGTGAAAGGCGAGGTCGGGGACATCATAGAGCTGAGGTTGGCAAGCGAAGGTGATCCAACCCTGTGACCATGCAGCATGAGCTGGGGGGACCATCCGTGGGGAGAAGGAATTGCAATAGATGCTCGAGGATTGTGTTTGCCGCCGAATGAAACTGGAGACATGCCAGCTGGGATACCTGGGCTTGGAACCCCAGATAGGCCAAAAGGCACACCAAATGGGAATCCAGGGGTTGCCTGGTTGCTTGATGCAGACGAAGTCGGGATCGGTGGAGAGAACGGGAGTGGTGGATATGGGAGTGATGCTTGCCGGCTCATTGAGGTCGCAGGTGAGAGTGCTGGTGGTGGCGGTGCCATAGGCTCTTCGTCACCGAAAGAAACACCCAATGCTCGGAGTTTGGCTTCGTTCACCTCGTCGACATATCGCTTCCAAGCTGTAAAAATGAATTGTTAGAAAAGCTACAGCACGGAGAGAACACATTACTTGACACATACCGTTAAGGTCTGGAAGGAGCACTGTCCAGTTCTTTTGCTGGCGCTCCTCTGTTATATCACCAAAGTCCGGCCATGATCCCCTGCTCTGCGATTGTGTGCTTGGACTGTCCCTCTCAACGTCGTTGGACAGGTCGAAACCATCAATTGTGTATCCCAGCTGCTGCCAACTCCGCACCATGCCATCAACCTGCGATTGGGTCAGCGGCATGGGCCGCCCACCCGGCTGACCACGATCATCAGTCGTGGGGAGAAGGAGCATGATGCTTTTGCCCTTCCAGGGTAGCCTCTTTTTGAGATGGGGGGTAGCATTCAGAGACGGGCGCTTGGTAATGACCCTGGAGGGTGTTGTTGGGGCATTTGATTCGGCTTGTGGGATGCCGGGCAACCCATTGGTTTGACCATTGGACTTTGGTGTTCCGGGTCTCTCTGTAATTGAGGATGGCTCGTGGGCGAGCCTAAACGAGTCAGTTGTCGACGCTTGGTCACTGGCACTCACGGGCGTTGCCCTCTCGTCGGAGGAAGCCATGTTTGACACCGCCGTTTCTTTATTCCGCTCGAGATATGCTTGTCTCAACGTTTCGTTGCTGGATTGCTTTCTCTGATCGCCCCAAATCGCTTCCAAGTGCCGTTCGGTTTCTCGCTTTGCTGCACGGGGGGTTTGAATGCCTTCAATTCCCCAATCTGCCTCTTCACCGGAAAATGAGCCGCTCAGTGAAGAGTTCTCACTATCGCCGGTGCCGTCGCTAAACCAATGTCGCTTTTCCTGGTCGTCACTGCCGCCGACAGTATGCGAACGTATCCAATCCTCGGTGATGCCGTGGGCAATCCGCCTTGCTCGGTTGGCAAGTACTGCTGCGGCTGCGCTGATTACCGACGGTCGTCGTTCGGGCTGGGGTTCTTCGACAAGCGGAATGGGTCGAAGAAAGGGGGTATCAAGTTGTAGGCGGTGGAGGGGAAGCGGCGAGTCTTCAGAGTCCTCGTCACTGTCACTGCTCGTGCTCTGGGAACGAAGATTTGGAGGATATGGCGAGCCCCAATTTGAGGCACCGTATTCCAAACCTTGGTCGACAGCCTCTTCGACCGTGCTCCCCGGAGGTGTTCTCAATAACCCCTGAATACGTTCGGATAACCTTGGGGCCTGAATAGGCGGTATCTCTGGCGATGCCTCGCCGTCGGCAGTTGAGGCGCTTGACAGAGCAGTAGACTCAGAACCAGATCTATATCGAGGCTTCGTAAACTTAGGAAGGCCGTCCTGTGCCAATGCACGAGGAGGGGTCTGGGGGGTCGACTTGGGAGACGTTTTTGAAGAACTGTATGCGTGGTCCGAGTGTCAGCGGGGCCGAAAGAAAACAAGAAGAGAGGTCTTGAGTTTAGTGCAATTGAAACATGCTGTACTTTGGGGGAAGTTGTGGAGGCAAGGACCAAAGTTGCGGGCGGCTCAGCGCATAGTTTGAAGGAGTGGATAGAAATTAAGCTCACCTTTACGAGATCAGTGCAGACGAAGAAACCGTCGTCTGCAGCTGATTCTCGGATTAGAT
Organism: Podospora fimiseda; assembly: GCA_033297215.1. NCBI lineage: Eukaryota > Fungi > Ascomycota > Sordariomycetes > Sordariales > Podosporaceae > Podospora > Podospora fimiseda. The sequence continues at coordinate 183,644 of MU865312.1, read as the reverse complement.
ACTATTACACGTGGGCAACCTGCTACAAGAAAAAAGCCCCCCAACGTTGTTCAAAAATATTATGATCGTTGTGTTGTTGATATCGGGGATACCGTATATTTGGTTGGAGGGGGTTAAGCGGTCGGTCGGAAGTGGACGCGACAACGAACAACACGCGTGTCCGATGTTGGTGGTCGAATAGAAAGTGCCAAGCAAAAAAAAATTAAAAAAGAAGCGTTGCTACTACTGAATTAAAAGGAGTGACATAAGAAGATGACAATCTCAAAACGACGACGACCTCTCCGTGCTTCCAGACACATCGATTCCGTATGTGTTGTTGTTGCAGATGGCGGCAATGGCTCTCGTCCAGCAAACGAGTCGAGTCGGCAGCTTGCAGCAGCTTCACAATGGGCGAGGCGAGGATGGCCGTGGTCTTGCTGGAAGGGATTCGGTGGGTGTGGGAGGGTGTCGTGGGCCGGTGAGAGACTGGGAACAGCTGTTTTTAATGAACCCGCACCCTGTCGGTCCACATGTCAACGTGAACCAGAAAATCAACCAATCCGCAATCTCGGTGTTCCAGGTTGGAAGTTGAGGGGAGACAGACGGATGCGACTGAAGGACGGTTCCTGAGAGGTAAGCAGGGGCCACCTTTACTAATTTATGTACAGCTTGCTAGGTCATGCATGAACACTTCATTGAGGATAATGATCCCTCGACTTTGGGTTTTTGGCGGATTATCTTTTGGTGAATTGGATGGCCACGACATTCTGCAGCAACAACTCGACGCACGCATGGACGGAAGGCATGGTATCCCCTTGGCGCTAGGAAATCTTGGTGATCCACATGGTGGAGGTCTAGAAAGTCGATCAACCATCATGACTTTTTTGTCGGAATAAAATCAGGATCATAAATGTCTGATATTCTTAATTATTTACATTCCTCGTTCCTGACACGCTGGATGGGAACGAGACGATGCAGGCCGACTGCCGAAGGAAGTCTTGTGGAATTTTCTATTGCAGGCGGGGACCCGCTTCCCGATGCGAGGGGGCACTGCTGTGCTTTGCATTCAAAATCGGACTCTCTTGGCAGTGAATTTTCCGCCCACCCGTCATCACAACTCAATGGCGACCACAAAAAAAGCCCTTTCAAGCCACAAAATCATCCCTAGGCTTTAATATATATTGTAAATAATATCAAAAGAATCGCCTTTTCTCGGAGATTTAGAATTATTGTTTTTGAATGATTGCATAAAATATTTGTCCTTGCATCGATAGATTTGAGTCTTCAACTCGTCTTGGTCCTGTTTTTGGACCGTCTGATTACGTAATGCTCGCCATTTGAGCAGAAATACCTATTTATCTATAGCCCTTGGTAAATTTAGTATACCGTCTTAAAATCTATCAATTCAGATCTCTGACTTAAAGCGCTTCTTTTGGTACTATTTTTATTTTAAAATATTCGTTGTGGGTGTAAATTCTTGGGTCGTTTTTGAAGTGGTGGTTTTCCGGGTGGGTGGGCGCAAGTTGATGCCAAGAGAGTCCGGTTTTGAATGCAAAGCACAGTGGGGATGCGGGATGTGGTCGGGCAGCGACTCGTGCATCATTTTCAACACAATGGGCATTCAAAAAGATTTCAAGTCTCCAGATTTGGTGCCTGAGAATTTGTGTAAAGCCTTTTGAATTTGTTGTCATACTCGTCTTGCGAACAACACATTTCCCCTTTCCCATCCTCTCTTGTGATAGCCACGAAAACATGTTCCCAACCAACGAATCCCCAAACCCATACCCAACTCCAAATCCCATCCAACAAATACCGAGAACCAACAAACAAAAAAAATCATCCCAAAAAAGTATCATACGTCGCAAAAGAAATCGAACTGCTCGTTTGAGCTGACCAAAACCGATTCCGGCGGCGCAAACCCCCTGTTCGTCGTCGCCGCTGCCTCACTCTTGCATGTCTCTATAAAATCCCCATCATTAGCCTCGCATTTTTCCACTTTCCTCAGAAAAAAACTCACCAGACTGTCTATCACAATCCCCAACACTAAACTGCTTCAAGTTATTCGCAGCCTCTGCACATCGATTCTTCTGATTATCGCACGCCCGATTCGCAGCCGTATCGAAATCGATAAAGGTATCCCCATCAACCTCAAACGGCCGGTCCGGGTCGCCAGAGTTTAAGATTGCCGACGCTCCCAACCCTCCTAAGGCACCAGTGAAGGCTTGCAGGTTGGACAGCTGTCGAGCTGCCAGTATTCCCGTCCGGAACTCGTGCTGGATCAACCGGTCGAGGTGGGGGTCGATCATCAGTGAAGGTGATGATGACAGGAGGGCAATAGCTAAGCCGCTGGCTGCCGTCAAGAGGTAAAGAGAAGGCCGCATATTGAGTGAAAGTGTGATAAACAAACAACAAGTAAGAGACCTTAAAATGAAGAAAAAGTCATTTAAAGAATCAATATATACAAACAAAACAGCCCTTACATCTCCAGGATGTCTAGGCAGAGTAAAAAAAGACGACAAGAATCAAGAAAAGAAAAGAAGGGATGGATATAAAACCATTCTACGGAATGTACACCCAGACCGAGATAGATTCTCCTCCTACTCCTTTCCCCCGCATTTAATTTCTTCTATGCAGTACCTTGCATCGACCATTTTTTTGATATCTATTCGACATTGTATTGTGCGCGTTGTGTGTTCCCCAAAAAAGTTCCCCTGAAACACTGTCTGAGACAACCTCTGTTGATCGAGGGGGGGCTCGAGCGAAGCGGGCGGGAAAAGCCTTCCCGTCTTTGCCAATACCGACTGCAAAAAAATAAGGGGTGTGAGACAAACATAAACGCACAGTCGCACGTGATATTCCAGATTGGTCGATTCTTTCTTCAAATTCCTGCAGAATGTTATGCATTGCGTCATGTAAGGGAAAGGCTACAATCGCCCTACAGAAGTACCTGCCCTTCAAACCTGAGATGATAGCTGTCTGGGACTAAGCCGGCATAAAGCTAATGTAGCCTACAGTGCCTAACTATGCTTTAGTTTACCACATCTAGATGCTCACTAAATATCCCAACGACAACCAATTATTTGTAGTCTTGTGTTTATGGTGATATTTTGATAAGTAGATAAATGATATTAAAGTGTCATGCACAGTTATGGTATCTACTGTTTGATGACCTTCCAACCAGAGTTAAGCATGAAGTTTACAACTCCAGTGTCCAGTATATTAAGTGAGTAGATGACATCTCATCCTAGAAGAACGCACATAGGTGACCTGGAAAAAGGGAGAGCCAATCCGAGCTTCGAGCCACCCATCTAGTATTTCGTATGCTGGCCAAAAAGAAAATGCTGTTGAAGAACCATAGCTGATGATAATAAAACCATTCTTTTCTATCCCCGCTCCCAATCTGATTCCAATTACCTAAGCGGTTGGCGAAACCAAAATATAATGCCGAATGCAAAATTAATAAAAAAACTCCGAGCCGCTCCCATCCAGGCAGAGAATCAAGAAAACCAAAAGTCAAGAGAAATTATGAACAGGTGAAACAAATGTAAAGACCGGCCGTTATGAACTTGAGAGCCCTTTAAAAATTTGATGCCGTGTTCACCTGCCCAGGCGCATGATAGCTTTCAAGTGTGCTCTGGAATGGGGTGCGTCCGCTCTGAGACCCGCTGACATCCGTCTTCTCGGCAGTGCCAGTGCTGGTGTAATCCATAAGCCCGTCATTCTCTTCTTGCTGCTTTTTGCGACCCCAGATTCTAAAGGCAACGAAAGCCAGTCCACCCAAAATGATAGCACCACCGACACCGACAACTACGCCGATGATGGTGTTGCGGCTTTGTGTCGAGAGACCCTCTCCATTGTTGTTCTTTTTGTCACTGTTGGCGAGACCAGGCGTAGACGTGGTGAGAATTGCACTAGTATATGTAGACTTCGACCCGTCCTCGTTAGTCACCGTGAGAACTGATGTAATTGTTTCTACTTTCGGCGTTGGTGTCGGGGTGTCCTCCGGGGCTGGGGTAGTCTGGGATGGCTCATTTCCTTGCGTGCGAGAGGATGCCGATGAGGGGCCTGGCGTCGCTGGAGGTGACTCTCCGCCACGAGTGCTTGACGATGTTGTTGAAGTAGTTGAGGTTGACGTGGTTTTTGATGGCGACGTGGAAGATTCTTCTGCGGGAGGCGATGGTGATGGAGTCGCGGGAGGTGAGGGCGTCGGTGCGGGAGGTGAATTGTTACCGGCGCCTGTATCTCCGTCGTCGGTCTCCTGTCGCCTCTGAATTGCCTTTCCGTGGCGCACAAGTCTGGGGTTGACAATCGTGGCCTCAGCGACAGATGCCGCCGAAAGTCCCAAGACCAACAACTGTAATGCTCTTTTGATATGCATCGTAGCTGATTTAAATCGACGATATAGTTGAAAGTTTACAATAATCGGAATTGACGACAACGAGGAGCGACGTCAAAAATGTAAACTCGCAAGAGCAACTTGACGGTAGCTTCTTCGTATAGTTGTTCGGTGTCCTTGGAAGATCGGCCTGTTTGAGGTGACTGTTTTGGATAAAATGTGGCCAAGGCGCGACAAAGATGGTCACAAAGGTGTTGAAATCTGGGCGAAATGAAAGGTCAGATAATATGGGGCCCAACAATGATACTTCTGGTCAAAATAGCAGATGAAGTTGGCTTATAAACGAGTGAGGATTTAGATGGAGAAAAAAAAGAGGTTTAGAAAGAAAATAGGTAAACGAGTGTATTTTGTAAAATGGAGATTTTCAAGAAAGTGAGAAATCAGGAGAGAGGAAAAACGAGGTTGCAGCTGGGCAGAAGCGAAGCCTCTCCCCCCTTCCCTCTCTCTCATTCTCCCGGCTTGCGTGGAGGGATGCGCAACGTGAGATGCAGGGGTTGTCCTTTTGGTGAGAGCGGGGACACTTTGTGCACAGCATTCCTTGGTGAGGCCACCTAGATGGGTCACTCGGTCACTCAAAACCCAGAAGCGACTCCTCTGACTGGTCAACCTGTGTTCGTGGCGGGAAAGCCGGCCCCACCCGTATCCACCCAATGGACCCTTTGGATCTTTTGATCAAAAGCGCCGTTGCAGGTTTTCAATGTTGCACCCGTCACCATTGTACCGTAATGTAATACGCGGGTCCTAACCGCCACCAAATGTCTATTTTACCCTTCAATTCGCCTTCATCTGGTAAGCGACCTGCTGTTTATTGGCGTGCAGCGACCAAGAAATTCATCATCATCACCATCGCTCTCACTGGGTGCGAAAGAAATACATCTTTTCTATTCTTCTTGAAGACCAACCGGGCGACTCCACGATGACCCTGTAATCATACATTAAATACCGAACATTGATTGCACTCTCCAAAAATAACAACTCGCTTGTCACTGGCGCGCAAATTTGTGCGGGGAGCACAATTGGTGTGGGCGTTTTTTTCTGACGAAACAACGCATGAATCTCGTGTTTGCTGTTTCTTGGTTTCCAATCCACAACGAACCGGTCATGACTTTTTTCTTCAACGGTTGAACCCGGGGTTCCGAAGCGGTTCCCAAAGTTTGGATTCGAGGCGTTGGTCCGCTGGGGTCTTGCCTGGTTTCACTTCCTTCGAAAACCCCAACTTTCGTCATCCCATCCCATCTCATCTCCTGTTTTCAAGAGCCACCGGCAGTTGGGACGAAAAACCGGTTGTCCTTTGCGAAGGATTCATGCCGTGTAACAAAAAGAAAATAACCTTATTGCGCAACATTGCCGATCTGTCATGCTTGTTTTCCTTGTTTTTACTATCTCCAGATTTTAAGTTGAAGATTGCCAGATCTGAGTTGTCTCACGCCGATGTAACCACCTCATCGCTCCCCGCAAACGATGGCATCATTTTCTTTGCGTGATGAAGAAATCTATGGAGTTTCTCCTCTCGCGGGGAAGATCTTATCTCTTTGGTCAACATCGTGTGACTACACCAGTTTCCGTGCAAACCCAACTGGTCACACCCGGTGTGGTAAGGTGTCACCTCTAAAAGACCTTTTGATGTTCAATGTTACGTAGTATTTTCTGTCGTGGCTGAGTACCATTTATTAGTGTAGAAGTAGTGTAAATTATTGGTTTTGCTTTTTTGATAGGTCGAAGAACGGCTACTTATGAGATTGTCACACATACAGCCTACAGCCAAAGTAGGATCCCCACGGTTTGTCTGACTCTCTCAAGAGAATATCAATTCGCATGTTCTTATCCGGGAGGAAGTCCAATAACTCATCTCAATTCCTATTGCCGAACACTCAAGTGTGAGAGTCGCGTAAAATGCAAAGCTTCAGTCATCTTCTTTTCTCCTGAGCAATAGGACATGGCTCTCTTGGAATCCCTCTGCCACCGAGCTATACCAGTATATCAGACAGAACCGCACCCGGTTCTAGGAGCGTTCCAAGCTTCTCGACATAACCCATCAATATAACCAAATATATGAGGCCAAGTATTGCAACACAAACATACAACCACGTAAATATTTAATGTTCCAGGCTGACATCCTTTGAATTCGGGATTGTTTGAGTAACATGCTTGTAAAACAGGCCTTATTTGTGCTTTTCCACACCCCTATTACGAGGTCAGATTTGACTTAGCTCAAGAATCCGGAAGAAATGATACCTCAGTGTAACGAGCGTCTGGTTCTACGAACGTTGAGCCCCGAAGTGACTGAAGCATGTGATCTTTTGCTTGGGTTTAGCATCTCGTACGAGTAGATGACCTCTAAAAGTCTACCAAAACTTAAATACATCGGTGACATGGGACCATAAGCAGCACAAAGTTCTACGGCTAATCATCATCAAGGGTATTATACCATCCATCAACCAGCGAGAACCCATTGCGCTGTGCGGATGCCGAATGATGTATCAGGTTACCACGGCTACTTAACTCTATGGTTCCAAACAGGTATCAGTCATCTCAAAAAGACGAACCATATAGACACAATTTCCACGATTATGGTCCCAGAGAGGAAGTACCAGAACTTTACCTTGTATGGGTAATGGCATCTGGTTTGTAGTTTCGAACAACAAACGATCAAGTCAAGGTAGATACCAACATCAGCGGGAAGCAACGCTTACCTGGTAGACGACATGCAAGCACAACACCTAGTCAGAGTGAATATTTGCGGCGAATTTATGTACATATTAGAAAAAACGGGAGAGAAATAAAGTTTGCGATGCGTCAGCCCTTTCCATATCTCAACTGCAAGTGGGAAGCGGTTTAGACCCAGAAAGGTTCACAATAAAAAGCATACCTCAAACAAGGTGAACTATAAAAGGAGCATGGAAAAGGGGAAACGGCTCAAACTGTCCTCTGTCAACGTATTTGAACTGGCATCTGTTCCTTCGATTTGACTTGCCGACGTGTTTTAAGTGTTGGTAGATAATTCATGTAGCGGTTCGAGCCTTCGAACCCCATATGGAACAAATGTCGCGAGCCGAGGCTATACTCAAGCCGGGATAGAAGAAGGTGTGTGTTAACGTAAACAATTACAACCGTTGATATCGCTTGTGTATAGATAGATCCCACTGCCATCATGATCGAAGGTTCCTTGTCAAGTGGTCTAAATATCTACTCCAAAACTCCCAGTGCCAGAATCACGAGCTCGCCTGAGATACGGAGTGAAACTGACGGTCCACAGTAATGCAAATATGGAAACTGCCTCCACGTAGACATTGTTAAAGTTACTTAGATAGTTTGCTCTTTTCGAACCCCTGATATGCATATTATTTTAAAACAAACCGGCATCTAAGAATTATCGTCTATGCAAAGACAATTCAGAACTGATATATAGCACTTATCAATAGTATTCTGGGAGACGATCTATTCATTGGCATACAAAGGTCAATAAGAACAAATCTTGCGGGAATACCTGTTGGTAGATAAATGTAAGAAGACATGATGAGCACCTTCTACTCGGAAAGACCTGGTTATTTCCAACAAGGCTGACCAACCAAGAATGCTACACGCCCACAAACCACAGGAGGTGGATTGCCGTTCATCCCGAATGAACCCAAGGATCCTTGATGTCCGTCAAACATGTAATATCTGACACGAAACTGCCGGGATGGTGTTTGTGGCCTAATTTGTGAGTTATTGATGGTATTTTGGAGGTTCTGATCTGTGTATCTACACCGAAAACCAACAGTGATATATCCGTAGGGTAGACGGCCCAATTGGAACTGCATTAACAGAATGGATGGCAGGTAGAAGAACAGTAGTGGCAGAAGTTGATGTGGGAATGCTTCAGACTGGAAACAACGAGATAGAAAAAAAGCCAAATAGGTGTCACAATCTCAGGGCAGTGTCACACATTCAAGACGAGACCTTCTGAGCCACAGATCCCCCTTTGTGAAAAGACAGGGCTTCAACCCGATGTTACTTGGACTTGGGCGCACAAGTTCCATGCAGCATCTCAGAGCCTTTTTTGATACCCTCTTCTGCTTATCAACCATCTAGTGCAAAGCAAGCAGCCATCTGAGAAATTTGAGGACTCGCAATTCGTGAGCTGGGATGAGCGGTAACTTGATTTGGCAGTGAATCCCATTTCCGAAAGTCCGCGAAAGACGCCCCAGAGCCTGACCTGTCTTGGCGTCAGCAGCCCAACACACTCTGTGTGTCGCGATTATCGTCGTCACAACAGGTTCATACGAAAGGAGTGCAAACTGCTTAGCAAGAAATCTGATATGGAGAACTGTTCTACTTATACCTGATGCTGTCAAAAGTGAGGTCCGACAATTGATGGCAGAGGCGCCGAGAAGCCGAAGCCACAGTGAGCAACCAACAGCGGGCTTTGGGGATGAGATGGTGAGTTGGTGGTGATCACATATCCGGGGAGTTTCGGAGGGGTGTCAGTGGCCGGTTAGTTGCATTTCGTCATGCAGGAACCGATGCGCTATTGATATCTCATCACATTCCTTGGGGACGAGAGGGCCCACAACCATGCAATGAGATGTTGTTGCCACAGCCGATAACCTATACTAATTCAAAATTTGCGCGCCTCTCGGATGGTAAACGGTTTCCATCGATCCAGAAAAAAATTGTCTTGGGAATTCCCATGTTGTTCGACATGATGTTCAGAAAAGGCCGGGTCTGTGCTTCCTTAGGTGGCATTAACCAATAGCCCCCAGCCCTAGCTGTGGAACACTGTTTTACCCAGGAAATGATCGACGCCCATAGTGGGAAAAAAGTCAAGGGCACCCAAGTTCCTTGGGGATCATCACAGAGCCTCAGCGTAGCACAGCAGCACGTGAAGAGTCCAGACTGACCCAGGTGGCCGGATGGACGGCAAGGATTTCCAGCAATTCTCAAAATATCAATTATCCACAATATTCGATAAATCCTTCGATATCGTCAGCAATGCCGTCCAATCAGCAGCGCGAACAGGCGTCCATCGAGCCTTGCTCATATTACCTGTCAAATAGCTGGAGACAAGCGCCTTGAAGAAGTGACCGAGGACGGGCAGATCGTGGGATATTTGGCATGGCAAACCGGGATTGGGTTGCGGTTGCTCCCCCACACTGGATAAGAATCAGGCAGGAACCGTGGGAGAACCAACAACGCCTTGGCAGGGGTATTATTTCCGGATTGGGACACATACCTAGAGATTTGATGCAGGTACGATCGTACGCGAGGAAGGAATGCAGGAGAGGTAGTTTGTCAGCTGCTGAGAACCCAAGTTTGACTGATGACTGTTCTGTTCCTTGAGCTCACTCAAGTCAGAAACAGTACGAAGTAAAATAGCTAAAATCGACAACCACCATCATGGATGGGATCCCAGGTCGAGTCAGTCTGGAGGAGAAGATGGAAGAAGGATCTTGACGAATTTCATTGAACCAGTCACCACTCAAAGGAATCTCAACCCGACGGCACAGTCGGCTGCTCCGCTCCGCTCAGATTCATCACAGCAGGCTGAGCGGTTCCATGTGGGAGGGAGGGGAAGGAGGAGGGTTGCATGCATCGTGCTCATTTCCAAACCCCTGCCTCACCTCACATACCTACCTACACTTGTAGTGTAAGCAGTAAATGCGGACGCCGATACGGATGGCAACTGGCTCGGTGGACCGCTGAAGGAATACTTCCAAAAGAGGTAGCATTGATGGCGTTTGTCTCTGGGGAGCTTCGGGCTTGTCCCTTCTCGGTTCACGCATGGCCCCCAATGCGGTGTATCGTTGAAAAGGTATGGTACCCTCTGTCTCCGTCCCGAGAGCCTCTTCTTCTCTTTCTGTATCTCGTCCCTCGGTCCTGTAAAGTCACCACCAGACGACGACGTGCTTCTCAAGCCGTTGCAAACGATTTGTTTGCGTCCTTTCATTGTTGCTCTCGAAGCATCTACACTCTTTCACCACTACGGCCCATCTTTGGCCATACACTCATTAAGTATTCAAGCGCGTTGTATTCTTATACCACTTAATAAACCCTCATAATGTTCACCAAGTCACTCGCCGTTGCGGCCCTCGCCGCTCTTCCAGTTCTTGGAACTCCCGCCGTCAATGTCTATTGGGGCCAGTCCGGGGAAGGTGAGGGCAACAGGCTGAGAGCTTACTGTGAACAACCTGGATTCGACTATGTTACGGTTGGCTTCGTCAACAGGTCTCCATCTCAGGACACCTCGGGTTCCGGTTACCCAGGAACAAACTTCGCCGGTCACTGCAACGCAGAGGTTTACAAGCATAATGGGGCCAGTACCAACCTAAACAGCGAGTGCGGTGTCATCTCAGCCGACATCAGATACTGCCAAAACAGGGGCAAGAAGGTTTTGCTTTCGATCGGCGGAACGTTTAATTCAGGGTCCGATTACACCATCCACTCCGTCGAGGAAGGAAACGCTTTTGCCGAGTTTGTTTGGGGAGCTTTTGGTCCCTACTCGGCTTCCTGGGGAGACAAGCCTCGTCCCTTTGACGACTTCTACCTTGCTGACCCCGGGGAGGAACGCTTTGTCTTTGATGGCTTCGACTTTGACCTTGAACACAAGTTCTGTAAGTATTGTTCGATTTGATACCGCATTGGAAGGGAACAAGATACTAACTTGTTACAGCCGACTCTGAGCAGGATGGATATATCGCCATGATCTCCCGTCTCCGCTATCTCACCGAGACTGACAGCGCTCGACAATATCTGATCACTGCTGCCCCCGAGTGCCCTCTGGGTGACGAGTTCATCAAGATCAAGAAGATTCTCCAGGAGAGCCAGTTCGACGCATTGTTTGTCCAGTTCTACAACAACGGGCAGTGCGAGGGCGCCACGAATTTCGACACCTGGGTTCAGTTTCTTTCTGGCACACCGAGCAGCGGCGCCAAGATCTTCATCGGTCTGCCTGGCTCACCTGATTCCAGGGCTGCTAGTTCTGGCTACCTGGCACCGGCCGCTGCGGCGACTGTTATCAATGCCCACAAGAACAAAGCTGCCTTCGGTGGTGTTATGATTTGGGACGCTTACTGGGGTGGTAAGAATATCAATGACGGGTTGAACTACTATCAATTCGTCCGCTCCGTCGCCGTTGGCCCTACTGGCCCCAGTGTCGATCCTCCCGTTCTCACTCATTGCGTTAAGTACCACACAATCCAACCTGGCCAGTGGTGCGCCTTGATTGCCAATAAGAACGGTATATATCTTGAAGAGTTGTTCCGTTACAACACTGGTTTGATCTGTGAGGCCATTCAAGGTGGACAAAAACTTTGCGTTCGCCTGGGATTCCCTGAGCCATCGACAACTAGCACGATCATTTCAAGCACAAGCACAACTTCCAGCAGCACTTCTACCACCATCTCCAGCAGCACTTCCACCACTGTCTTGACCAGCAGCTCTACCACCTCATCGAGCACGACTTCATCCACCACATCCTCGAGCAGTACTGAGACTTCCAAGACCTTGACCTCTATTTCAACCGAGATTTCTTCTACTGAGCCTGCTTCCTCAACCGAGACCTCTGTCACCGAAATCTCTTCGACAGAGACTGCCTCTTCTACCGAGACGTCTGTTACCGAGACTGCTTCTTCAACCGAGACCTCTGTCACCGAAATCTCTTCGACAGAGACTGCCTCTTCTACCGAGACGTCTGTTACTGAGACTGCTTCCTCAACTGAGACTTCTGCCACCGAGACTGCCACTTCAACCGAGATCTCATCCACAGAGACTGCCTCCTCGACCGTGACCTCTGTTACCGAGACATCTACTTTGACCGAACTCTCCTCGACAGAGATTGACGGTCCCACAGTCACCGAACCCCCCACCTCGACAATCACCACCGAGTCTGAGTCTACTACCGTAACCAGCACGGTAACTGATGATGATGAGACCTGCGATGATGAGACTACTACCTCTTCGGTTTCTGCCACCGAAACTGCTTCAGAGACTGCCTCGGAGACTGAGACTGCCACTGAAACTGCCTCTGCTACCGAGACCGCCTCGGAGACTGAGACTGCCACTGAAACTGCATCTGCCACCGAGACCGCCTCGGAGACTGAGACTGCCACTGAAACTGCATCTGCCACCGAGACCGCCTCGGAGACTGAGACTGCCACTGAAACTGCATCTGCC
>MU865312.1:146263-171017 GCA_033297215.1 Podospora fimiseda | reverse complement strand
CCACCGAGACCGCCTCGGAGACAGAGACTGCCACCGAGACCGCTTCAGAGACTGAAACCATCTCGGCCACGGCGACCTCTACCCCAGTTACCGGCACTGATATCCCCACCGTCACCCCCTCCGAGAGCTACACAACCTCAACCATTTACGCCACCACTACCTTCACAGTTACCTCATGCCCACCATCGGTTACCAGCTGCCCAGGCCGTATTGTCACTAGAACGATTGCCATCTCAACCACAATCTGCCCCGTTACCCCCACGGAAACGGCCACTCCCGAGCCTACGAGCTGGACTACCTCCACCATCTACTCTACCAAGACCTACACAATCACTAGCTGCGCTCCCACTGTTACCAACTGCCCAGGCAAGATCGGCAAGGTTACTACTGAAATCGTGGCTGTCAGCACCACCGTCTGCCCCGTCACCGTTGCACCCTCCGCAAGCCCCAAGCCAAGCATCAAGGTTATCAAGGGTCCCGAGGGTCCCGAGGGCCCTGAAACTAATAGGACCTCGTCGGTTCAGGTCACCACCATCCAGACCGTCACAACCTCGAAGCCTGCCTCGACTTATACTTACAGCAAGCCGCCATCTACCGGCACTGGAGGTTTCTACAGCACCGGCGGCTTCAGCAGTGTCTTCAAGCCTACTCCCTCAGCCACTCAGCCGGTTACCGCCGGAGCAGGCCGCAACGTTGTTGCTTTTGGCCTTCCCGCCATGCTGGGTGTTTTCTTCCTTGCTCTTTAGAGAAAATAAGGATTAGAGAACCTGAGAGTTTGTAATGATTTTGGTTTCTTTTGTCAATACATTTTCTGTTTCTCAGAACCTTCTGATTGGGTATTTACAAAACTTTTGGTATTGGAGTGGGAAAACTATGCTTTGTGTTGTTGTGAGATGACGGAATAATGGCAACGGTGATGGATCTCCTTTTTCTTTTTCGGTCTGCATGTCTACTTCAATGCATATTGGTCGGATGATATACCCCCCCTTTTCGAACGGTGACAGTTATCTTTTGTCTACCTAGATAACCTACTTTAGGTAATTGATTTAGATGTATGATAAAAGTAATGTCACACGCCGTTCCTATCCGGCTGTATTTATGGGGCTGTTGGCTCGCAGAAAAGGAACCACCTCTCTTTTTTTGTGTCCTTGGAGAAAGATTTTTCTAAATGAAACAAAGTGGCGTCCAATCGATTGGTGTTTCTTTTAGGGGTGAGTGACTGGATGTTGTGTTACTGTGATGTGTGTGAGACCGACAGGCTGGATCGGTTAGGTCAGAAAGGCAGGTACCAATGTATACCTATCTATGGTACATACATGTACACACATTACATTCTGTTCGGTGGGAAGAGCAGGAAGACGGCAATGTCATCCTTCCACACTGGGACTGGGATAGGTAGAGTTTCTTGCCACGCAATGATTGTACGCCCCCGCTCCGATCACGATGGTGACGCCTCCTTGTTGGGGTGATGGGGACACGGGTGGTTGGGTGTTTCGGTGGTCGGGCTTAGAATCCGAGTGAGAGGGGGGGTGTCTGGGAGGACAACAGAGGAGAAATGTCTCACAGTCAGGTGAGGTGTGTAGTAGGGTGTTGGTTGGTGATGAATTTGCTCTCTCGTACATGGTGAGGGTGAGGTGGTATTGGAACTTCTTGTTTTTCTTTTGGGGAACCAAAAACGTCGAGGTGCATCATGCATACACTGCCATACGAAAACTAGGCCCCCAGGCAGAGATTTTTCTGTCCTTTCACTGCAGCTGACATCGACTAGTTGCCTGCATGTACGGTATGTTTGTTTCTTTTTTGTCCAGGTTTTTTTAGCCAATGGTATTGTTTCCCACGCGGGCGGCGAGGCGGAAAAACCAGATACTCTAGATTCCCAGTTACTACCTTGCATCCCATCCAGAACGGTTCCAGCTTTGCCTCACACATGCTCTCAGCCCGTGGATTGTCGGTGAACACATCAGCAGGCGCCCAGCCTGCCATGGATGGGTGCGTGCATGCATACATTTGTTTCTGGAACATTTCTTTTTTCTTCTTGACCTTTTTTTTTTTCTTTCTCTCGGTATGTGCCATGATGGTGATACATGGTGTCTCCCCAGGGTTCTCAGTCAGTAACCCCCGCTCGATGATCCTGGTTTGTACTATCCGAACAGACACAAAAAGAAGACTGCTGCAAAAAGCCTCCCGTCCGTCCGTCTGGGGTTCATTCCACGTGTCATGGAGTTCCCGGCTTGTGCGGGATGTGCGGTGCAGCAAGCAGGCAGGCATCACGCAGGTGGTGAATGGAAAAGAAGTTGGATGTTGTGAGAAGGCGTCGGGCGCTATTTTAGTGTCACCTCTCAAAAACTTGGAACCCACAATGGGCGGGCTGATTTACCTGAAGAGCTACTCCGTAGGTACCCACAACCACCACCTGCCAATGGTAAAACGGGTTCAACAGTGCAGGCACCAGGACAATGTCTCAACTTGGAATCATTTGCATGAGGGTCTAGATCGCGTTTTTTTCTTTTTTTTCTGCTCTCTTTTGTCTCTCGTTTCTGCTTGATTTCTCCAGGACTTCCGCTCCGAGAGGACCGACGACACAAGACATTTGACACACACAAGCTAGAAATCGAAATCGTACCGTAGGAGGGCCAGGTGCCAGCTACTGCGACCTCGAAGCCTATTTTTTTCTTCTTTTTGCTTTTTCTTTAATCTAACGTTACAAAATACCAAAAAGGAGTCCAGATCCCCAGCTTCCAAGGTTCCAAGGGGACCAAAAAGTTCCCACCTCACTCTCTGGGCTCTGAGCCTTGTTGTTCCTCAAGGAGTCAAGCCTTGTCGGCTTTTTCCAGCCGTCAAGTGACTCAAGGTCACCCATCCCATCTTACTACTATTACTACTACTACTACCAAGCATCACCATCGCCGCCGCCGCCCTCCGCGTCCGCGTCATCCCACCATCCATTTACAATCCACCTCTGACCACCACCACCACCAAACACCAAAACCAGCACCTCGTTTCTCGTCCTCCGCCAGCGCGACAAGGTCGTGCACCTATATTCCTTCCGGGCCGCGCCCTCTTTTTTGCAATTTCCCTAATGCCCTCCTCCCCGAGGCCATTGCGCAACGATGGCTACTATCGAGCCTCGGCTAATACACCTTCTCAATAATTCACAAACTCCGGATCTTCCTCCGATACAATCGCTATCACTACCCCCTCTCGATCCCAATACAAACCAGAGAATTGGTGACCGGTCTAATCCACCACAGATCCCACCCATATCGTCAGTAAATCCCCTCGCCGACGCCCACTTACCCAAATTACGCCCTCAGCTAGAAGATGCTGCCTTTCCAAACGACAATTCTGGCCGCCTGACCGGACCGGCTCGACCTCAGCACACCTTCGGTGACCCAGAATCCAGCTTGGCCCCCTTTTCCCTCCGCATGCTTGTTGACGATGTGTCCGGGGCAACCGCAGACGACTCCAACAAGAAAAGGCACCGGGCCATGACAACCAAGGAGGATTTTGTCCAGCTACCTCAACCGTTAAAGAAACAAAAGTCAATGCAATTGACACAACAAGTGGTGCCGCCCATCATTGCCGGACTTCACGAGCCACCTCCAAATGCTGCCGTCTTTCCACCCATCACTTCTGGGCCCTTTGACAATGGCGAGCCACCAGTTGGCGGGCTCTTGATGGACTTTGGCCCCGCCCCCGCCGCAGCACCGCATCCACCCCTAGCAATGATCGAGGATCGAACAGCTCCCAATCAGCCAGCCGCCGATGTCGACAGAAACGCCACGGCGGGGAGGGCCAAGAGACGCGCAACAAAGCCGAGAAACAAGTGGACAGATGAGGAGACAAACAATCTCTTGCTTGGTGTGAGCCGTCACGGTGTTGGAAAATGGACATTGATTATGGAGGACCCAGATTTCAAGTTCAACGGCCGGACTCCAGGTGATCTTAAAGACAGATTCAGAACGTGTTGTCCCGCAGAGATGCGTGAGGATGGCAAGAAGCAGCAGTCTGCAAAGTATGACAACAAAACTGCCACTTCCAGTGATAGTTCCAAACCCAAATATGGACTTCAGTTAGTAGACCTTCTGATAGACGAGCCATCCGAGAATCATCAATCACCGCCGGCAGACGCGGAGACGACGGCCAAGTCGCGGAAAAGCAGGGCTCATCGAAAAAAGATGGAGGACCTTGCCAACCTGGGTATCTGCGCTCCATTCAAGAAGTCTGTTCGCCGCGAACGAAGAGCATTCACCGAAGAAGATGACAAGCAGATTCTCGACGGCCTTGCAGAGTACGGACCCTCCTGGACCAAGATTCAACGAGATCCCAAGTACAACTTAGTCTCTCGGCAACCTACCGACCTGCGTGACCGTGTCAGAAACAAATACCCTGAAATCTATGCTCGAATTGAGAGGGGTTCCTTGTCGCTCAAGGAAATACTCAAGGACGTGCTGATTATGGAGCCAAGTGTCAACACAAGCATGGATCAATCATTCCACAACGCACCCACTACTACTCCCAACCCCGTTGAGCCATCATTGAACCACTCAAGCTCCAAAGAGGATTTGCCGAGGTGGCCCAACCCGACCTCAAGTTTTTACGAGTCAAATGAGTCCCTCCCAGGCTTGGCCGACGTGGTGTTCGACATGAACGAGAATGCTCCAAAATCGGTGTTTCATGGAAGTCTAGCGGACATGGACATCGACCGCCTCTTACTGGACGACTCCAGCATTGTGAGGGGTGGGCTCTCTGATGGAACCTCAAACGGGGCTTCGCCAGCTGCTGGGCCAAGTGACTCCCGCTCTTCCCTAACCAGGTAAACGATGGAAGCTCAACCTCGCTTTGAGGGAATGCTGCTGGTAACTTTACTTCTGTGCAACGATATTTTTTCTTTTTTTTTTCTTCTGGGCTCTGGCTGGTGTCTGGGGTTTCAATGGGTAGAACATTGGGAAGGTGGAATACTTGTCTTTTTCTCTTTTGTCTGTCGTTACAGATTGTCTGACAGCTTGTTTTCATTATTCCTTTTTCCCCCTTCCGACTCTATCTCACTCTGTATTTTTCTTTCTTTTTCTTTTACAACCCCCTTTATTGATCATTTGTCATCAAATGTCATATAAAAGGAGGGAACTACACGCAACAGTCGTTGTCTCGAACGCTTTAAGCAGCTGTATCGACCATGCACACACACGTGTTGGGATTGAGGATATTTGATATAACTTAGATTAGGGAGCGATCCCAGGGCTTGGAACAAGAAAAACAAAATGGTTTATCTTTGGTTAGCCTTTTTTTTTTTTTTTCTCTTTTAGGGTTAAGGTACCTTGTCAGTTTCTAGCGAATCTTGTAGGTTAGCGGCATGTCTCCCTTTCTAGAGAGCTCTGTCGATGCCCTTTCTCTTATTTCCATCCTTATCTCTCGGCTTATTTGTACTGTAGCTATTTTATTTTAACTCGTGAGAAGATGGGTCAATCTTTTCCTTACTTAAATCTAAGGGGATCTTGCATTTATATGAGGATTTTCCCCCCAGCGGTATGGCTCTTCTTGTGATTCGGTTGGTGTGCACTGGGACCTGTTGAATTGCACTGATAACCCTAACCCTTGGAACCTCTGCCGCTATCCAGTCTCCCTTTCGTGGATCCACTTTTTGGGCTGACCTGATTGCTCGATCAGCTGCAGCTGCACAGACCAGCTTTGGCACGCCCCACTCCCCACCAAACTGCCTAGGGTTTTCGAGCCACAAATTCTTTTTCGATTGAATTGGTCGTCTTTCCTCTTCGCGAGATTCCTTCCATTTTTTCCCATCGACCAGCACATCGTCACCAGCCGCCAAGATGGGTAGAGGACCGTAAGTGAACTCATTCTAGCCGTTGTTTTGAAGCCAGAAAGCAATTATTTGGGAAACGGGAATCTCTCAGAGATGATCGATTTTCATCATGTTGCGGATGGCTTCAAATGACGACGG
Source organism: Podospora fimiseda (assembly GCA_033297215.1). Classification (NCBI taxonomy): domain Eukaryota; kingdom Fungi; phylum Ascomycota; class Sordariomycetes; order Sordariales; family Podosporaceae; genus Podospora; species Podospora fimiseda. Next base: position 165,058 of record MU865312.1, on the reverse strand, counting down.
CAGCGACTCTCAACACTTTTTTGGATCACGATACTAACAATTTGGCCTCAGTAAGAAGCACCAGAAGCGCCTTAGCGCGCCTTCTCACTGGCTCCTCGACAAGTTGTCGGGTGTCTATGCCCCTCGCCCTTCCGCTGGTCCCCACAAGCTTCGCGACTGCATGCCCTTGATTGTCTTCGTTCGCAACAGACTCAAGTATGCTCTTAACTACCGCGAGACCAAGTCTATCCTCCTTCAGCGCCTCGTCAAGGTTGATGGCAAGGTCCGCACCGACATGACCTACCCCGCCGGTTTCATGGACGTTATCACCATCGAGAAGACTGGCGAGAACTTCCGTCTCATCTACGACACCAAGGGCCGCTTCACCGTTCACCGCATTGGCGAGGAGGAGTCCAAGTATAAGCTCGGCAAGGTCAAGCGCGTCCAGCTCGGCCGTGGTGGTGTCCCATTCTTGGTTACGCATGATGCGAGAACGTGAGTTCTTCCGACATCTATCAGCCGTTGGACCAAGCTTTGGTTGATACGTGGAGTTCTTTTTTCGTCTCTTCTCGCAAGCCCCTGCGTGTGAGAGGGAGGGAGAGAATGAATGAGAAAAGAGTCCGCGATCGAGAAAAAGCATCGGATCTATACGGCTGGTACGTCCTATAAATTCTCCCCCAGGTTTACTGACATGTCTCGTGTGTTGCAGCATCCGCTACCCCGATCCCGCCATCAAGGTCAACGACACTGTCAAGATTGACCTTGAGACCGGCAAGATCTCCGACTTCATCAAGTTCGACACTGGTGCCATTGCCATGGTTACCGGTGGTCGCAACATGGGTCGTGTTGGTGTCATCACCCACCGTGAGCGCCACGATGGTGGTTTCAACATCGTCCACATCAAGGACGCTATTGACAACACCTTCGCCACCCGTGAGAGCAACGTTTTCGTTATCGGCTCTGAGAAGCCCTGGGTTTCCCTCCCCAAGGGCAAGGGTGTCAAGCTTACCATCGCTGAGGAGCGTGACCGCAGACGCGCTACTACTGCCGCTCACTAAGCAATGGGAGCTTTTTATGATCAAAAATGGGAATGAAAAAAGGGCAATGGGCGCATTAAATGGGAACTGCTGATTTCTAGAAGAATCAAGCTGGACGGAGTATCGGGAATTTACTACTTTAGTTTCAGGCTCGGAAAGTATAAAGAGCCTTCCGCCAACTAGTTATACCCCCATTTATGGACTTTGCCTACTTTTTCATGAGAACCTTTGCTTTATTCCATTGTGACTAGGTAGGGATGGTATGGATATTGATCCGGAGCAGTGAGATGTGTGGATGGATTGTCTTTATTTATTTATTTATTTATTTTTCGTCTCTAATGGCGGCTGAAGTATATCCATTCTCGTTCGGAGATCCTTCTTGTGTATATGCACAATGCACAATGTAATATGTCCCTCGCTTTGTTGGGATCTCAAGGAAGCGGTGAGAGCGCCTTGGTCACACACATTATTCACTATCACATACATCATCACATCTCTTATTTCTTTTTTCCTTCTGTTTCTTTTGGGGCATGTTGTGCGTTTTCTCTCCTTTCTCCAACCTCCTCTTCTTTCCAGGTTGATGTTTGTGGTTCCTTGATCTTCCGTATCTACTGCCCGATTCGTCTTGTTGCATTGCATATAACTGGTAATTATTCCAGTTTGGTTTAGTTTGAGGGGGAGGGGAAGTAGGGAAAGCGCCAAAAATTCAAACCCAAAATAACGCGACGATTTGTTAGCGGTGATGGGACGAGGGGAAGGAGGAGGAGGAGCGGCAAGAAGCGGAATTGTTGGAAAGGGATCCTTGGATCTTGGGGGTTGATCTTGGAACCTGACTGTTGGGATTTTTGGGGATCCTACTTTTTGAAAGTTGAAAGTTGGACCCAGGTTTTTTGGTGGTTGATTGCTCGATGTGATGATTTACAGATCCTGCTGGTGAATTTCTATGAAGCGTATCTGTAGTAGTATATGGAATACTCCGCGTACTCCGGAGAATGTATATTTAGTTATATTTATACGCCATTTGTTGCCCTTGTTAGTTTTAAACGGGCATTTGAGTTAATTTTCAGTTGTTAATCCTTTCTACTTTGGTCTTCACGAGGATTCCCTACAGCCATAAGCTCTCCTCAGAAAGAATGTGAATTCTCCAACTGATGTTAACTCGTCAGAGCCTTTTCTGGAGACCGTACTGGGCATGTCTGGACGGCCGTCTAATCTAATACGAGGTCAAGTCCTGGGTCCTTTTGTTTACACTGTATGAGCTGAACGCCTTGCCGGTTAATCCTTGAAAGTAAACGGAGACGCGAGGGTGTGAACATAACGATATACATAAGGTCTACTTACACCCACACGGAAAGGGTAGTTGTTCGCGTGTGTTTATGGTCCGTCTTTTCATGTCGTGTAATCTGCACATTTATGTGTCTCTTCGGAGGCTGGAGGGAGGACTCGGACCGGGACGAACGGAATCGATCTCGATGAGAAAGGAACGCCTGTGTAGTACGATTTGGTAATAGGATTGTACAGCAGGGTACAAATTATAATTATGTCAGACCCAAGCAGTCGGGGCGGGGAAGTGACTGGGGGAGACGGCCGCAAAGCAAGCAGCTAGATAATCAGTAATATGGGGTTACCACGTGGGTTTACCTGGCCGAGTGAGGGGGAATTTAATGAAAACTGCATGCTTTTGTTGAGAGATCTCTTGGGATTGATGAGTTTGCCCCGCACACGATGCCCGGTCGATCTTTTGCTGGGGTCAATAAGCATCTACCCGCACGTCAGCAAAAGATCACGAGACACTCGGTTGTGGGTATGTGTACGTGGGTTGTATAGTATATGCTTGCTTTGGGTTGGGGTTTTTTTGAAGCACAGCAATTCGGTGAGAGGTGAGAGGTGAGAGCGGGTTTGCCTCCTTACGACATGAAAACCACTGTGACACTCCGGGATTCACCGAAATCTCTCGAAGATTTGAGGTCTACGCTAGTGCTGAGAGGCAACTCTCCTTTTATTCTTGGTTGTTTCCCCGAGAATTGAAGGTCACAGGGTCCCCAGCTGTTCAGGGGCGGCCATCATATGTTGAAGATCGGAGGATGAAGGAGGTGTGTGTCTGTGTGTCTGTGTGTGTGTGTGTGTGTGTGTGTGTGTCAATGTGGTTTCCCGCGCTTCCCCCTTTTTCTTGTTCCTCCCCACCATGCCCGCGTTCCACAGCAGGGCTCTCATGGGGAGATGGTCCAGTGACGTTTTCATATTTGACGCCTCACATGATGTTGCAGGCGGTCACCGACAATTTAATAACTGTTGGTGGTTTAGGTGCTCGGTGTGAAAGAGCTGTCCGGGGGGCCAATTTACCGAATGGTTTCTTTTTCTCAATCTTCAATTTGGGGGCCTTCCTCATAAGTATCCCACCTCGAGATTCTTGAGTTTTGTATGAAGCTGAACACGTGGACAGGGACGGAAATGCCATTGCACGGAAAGAGGTATTTTGACAAGGCTTTTGTCCCACCACCACCGGTGTGGCAGGTGGTTGTTGTACCTTGCAGCTCCCACCGCCAGAATAAACTGGGCATCCCGAATGACTTGGATGGCAGAGGGCTGGTGAGAGAATTTAGCCGTCAGGCGTGGGGGTTGGTTGGGTTTCTTGGTGATAGCAGACGTGGGTTGATGATGATGGATGGTGATGACATTGGTAAGCAGACTGGAAGTATTCTAAACTCCAAAAGAAGATTGTTTTCTTTCCCGACAAACACAGGCAAATTGAAAGTGCAACAAAGCTTAAAGGACCTGGCGGTTTGTGGTTTGATTGGCGTACGGTCGATGGTAACCCAGGCCCTTTGCCCTGCTCGATCGGTTCGACAGCATCTTGTCATGCAGCCTGTCCCTTGGTGTCACGGTGGGACTGGAGACGAGGGAAAAATTCAGCCTCTAATTTTCCAACGGCTTCCTGGTTGCGGCAAGCCTTTCCGTGAGATGATCTTTTTGATCCCCAACCGCCATGGAGTCATAGGACGTGGGATTCGGAGCTGGCTCAAGTTGTTGTTTGATGGGGAAGGCAGAAATTAAGGTCATGTAGAATCCAGATCTGGTGGGCCATCAAGGTGTTAGTGTGTAATTGAACTGGAAGATACATGGGAAAATACGAGATCTGTAATGCATTTGTAACTGCCGCTAGCGGACCCAGCATCCTGGCTTGGCATCGGATGACAGAGCACCGAAGATTGGCGGATGTTCTTTGATTGTTCCACTGCATCTTTCACAAGCTTCTATCCGGGTTTTGGTTTTAGAGGCTTCCGAGTTTTCTTGATGGTTTTGTTTCCTTCATTGATGTTGCATGCAAAGCTCTTATTGTTCTCAATCGGCAGTATAGGGGCTGGGTATCACGGTGCAACATCAAGATGACATTCTGTGCTCCCCCGGGCCAAATTCAACATGACATTTCGTCCCATGATCATTCCGGCAATTTATCATGGTTCATGCTGACGGCAACCGATGGCCGACTACCCACCCCGGAGGGTGTGGTTTACATATACGGAATAGAATTTTATCTATAGAGCTGAAGAGTTGTTTTGACTTTTGATCTAATAACAGCTGATACCGTGGAACGGTAATTATAGAAATGGACTGAGGGAGGTGGTATTCGACTTTATCAAGTTGACCCTGCCGAAAAAACAAATCTCGTGAGATATTCTTCATGGCAATTGCGGGGCAGATATTGATACATCACACGCCCCCTGCCCCTCCTCTCTACAGAAGAGAGAAAACATATGGACGAAATATCTGGTAACGTTCTTTCAATTTTACACTACACACTTCCATCTTTTGAAGGCACACCGTAAACCACATTCTGCACTCATTCACCCCACTCCCCTCCCTGGCAAACAGCTACTGACCAACTCCGGGCTTGACAACCCTCAAAAACTGGCAACACACCTTGGCTTTTTTTTTTCACCCGCCAGGATATGTGTGGTACATGTCAACTCTGCCAAAATCTTACTGTGTAAGTGTCATGGGACCAGACCTTCAGACGGACGTTTTCAGCACAATGGGGAAACGAAAGGAGCAGCCAAGAAGGTAGTGTACCTCGTTCGTACCTTGGTAGCGTTAAAGCCTCTCTACGGGATACATCTACCTATATTCCTCCTGGTCCTCTCGAGATCCCCATCTGGCCCTTGTCTAGTTTCGACCTTTCTATTTCTTGATTGGATCGAGTATTGCTCCACCTGAATCCTGCATCTTATTCCGCATCTGGAAGAGCGGCCATTTTCACTAGGTATTAAGAGGCAATACCTACTACCTACCTCCTCGACACATATATGTCCCCTTCTTAGAACATTGCCCATTAAACTCTTTTGCCCCCTTTTCCCTCGGAGGACCCGTTATATACTTCAAAGTCGCCCACTATGGTCTCGTCATATGCCGGTTTGTTGTCATAATCCAATCCTCGCTCACATATACCATCACCTCTCATCTCGTCTGCTCGCACTGTAGCAGGGTAAGCAACCAGCCAACAAGAATAGTGTATAAAGACTCAACTGAGACCACCACTTTCTTGTTTGTGGTGTGTTTGCTGATTTGAAGTAAAGGGTGAAAGAAAAAAAACATTATTGTGAAGGAAAACAAACAGCAGCAGACAAAACAGCCAATCGAGTGCAAGCATAGCGTCGCAATCTGATCTGCACCGAAAGAAGGAACAAGACAAAAAAACCACTCAGCGTTCGTTGTTTCAGGTTTCTTATCCTGCATGTCGGCAAATCGCTTTGTGAGGGCAGCAAAGCTCCTCAACCAGCACCTTGATGGCCCAAGTGCTGTCACCGGTCGACAACGCTTTGCCATTCCTTCTCTTCGGCGAAGCATATCATCGGCCGGCACCCATGGCCATCATCATGGTCCAAGGGCGGCTTCAACATGGACTCTTTCGGGAGTTGCAGGTGTGGCCATGACTGCCGGTTTACTGGGTTGGGGCATATCTGAACTGAGACATGGTGGCTTTCCCGGTACCGTGCTGTTTGACAGCTCATTTTCTACCCCCAGATATGCAAGCATGCGCGAAATGGAGCAAGTATGTTATCGCACGTGGTGACACAATCCCCTGCAATATGTTCTGATTTGATCACTAACTCAATATACCTCAGGCTCTGGATGAAATTCGGCAAGAGATTGCAGATGGTGGTGGCAAAGAGGACATCATTTCTACCGACCCGGACGACTTGCATGCTCACGGCTACTCGGAATGGTCAACTACAAACCCCGAAGGACTTCCAGTCGCTGTGGCATACCCACGGTCAACTGAGCAGGTGTCCATGATTGCCCGAATTTGCCACAAGTACCGTGTACCAATCATCCCCTACTCTGGTGGTTCGAGTCTCGAGGGAAATTTCTCCGCGCCATTCGGCGGGATTAGTGTCGACTTTGCCTACATGGACAAGATTGTCCAGTTCAACAAGGACGACATGGATGTCGTTGTTCAGCCCAGTATTGGATGGCAGGACTTGAACGAACAGCTGGCAAAGATGGGTAGCGGGCTTTTCTTTCCAATTGACCCCGGCCCGAGTGCCAAAATTGGCGGCATGATTGGGACCAACTGCTCCGGTACCAATGCCGTCAAGTACGGCACCATGAAGGACTGGGTCATCAATCTTACCGTGGTCCTGGCAGATGGCACAGTCATCAAGACTAGACGACGTCCGCGCAAGTCCTCGGCAGGATACAACCTAAACGGTATTTTCGTCGGCTCCGAGGGCACACTGGGTCTAGTCACCGAGGCAACTCTCAAACTCACTGTTATACCTGAAGAATTCTCAGTGGCAGTGGTCACTTTCCCTTCCATCAGAGATGCTGCATCTGCTGCCGCAGAAGTAATGCAGACTGGCATTCCCGTGGCTGCAATGGAAATCATGGATGAGGTGCAAATGAAGGTGGTCAATATGGGCGGGGCGACAGCGCCACGGGTTTGGAAGGAGATGCCCACACTGTTCTTCAAGTTTTCTGGGACCAAGGCTGGTGTCAAGGAGAACATCAGCTTGGTTCAAAGGATCACCAAGAGCAACAAGGGCAGCAACTTTGAGTTCGCCAAGGATGCGCGAGAGCAGAAACTGTTGTGGTCAGCTCGAAAGGAGAGTCTGTGGTCTATGCTAGCCTTGCGTAAGGAGGGTGAGGAAGTCTGGAGCACCGACGTGGCAGTGCCCTTCAGCAGGCTTGCGGACATTATCGAGGTCAGCAAGAAGGAGATGGATGATCTTGGCTTGTTTGCCAGCATCCTGGGCCACATTGGAGACGGCAACTTCCACGAGAGCATCATTTATAACCGGCGGGATAAGGCTGAAAGAGACAAGGTCGAGACTTGCGTGAAGAATATGGTCAAGAGAGCCTTGGAGATGGAAGGGACCTGTACCGGCGAGCACTCGATTGGCTGGGGTAAGAAGGAGTCTTTGTTGTGGGAAGTGGGAGCAGACACACTTGGGGTTATGGTATGTTGGGAACACCTCGGCTCCCTGGATCAGTTTGCTAATGTATTCGCCTAACAGAAAGCAATCAAGGCAGCATTGGATCCGAACTGGATCATGTAAGAGTTACTTTCTACATATGACCTTTTTTTATATTTTGTTTACATAATTCGAGTGACCGTTGCTGACTGTCAATATTAATCTAGGAACCCGGGGAAGATCTTTGACAGACAAGACTGAGTACCAACGAAAGAGAAAAGAGAAAACCTACACATGACTGACATGAGATAAATCATCCCCAACACTATCATTATACAGCAACTTTTTGGGCAACCATCACTACACGCATTAATGGCATTGCATTATTGGTACGATGGCATGAAATAAACCAAATTCATGTGTGAGGGGTCAACGGATGAAGAAGGGAGAAGAAAAGGAGTCAGGAGTTTGATACATGAGAGTCTTGTTTGTGTGTTGCTATTCGGTTACACGCGTTTAATTTCTTTGTGGGCAAAATGCATCATCATCTCAGGGGGGAAACGCTGTCCAATGATGATCGGGGATACGAAGCGGCTCAAACCTAGTTAATAAGAACGATAAATGTGATCGTTTAGCTAATACTATATAGAAATTTGATGGTGCGGAGAGGTGTTCTAGTTGATGAACTTGGGTCGCTGAGAGATGAGGTGATGGCTTCTGCACTTGCCCGTGTCACCATCAAACTTACTCAGGCTGCTCACCGACGTGCCGACGGATACCTACGTACATGTACCTTCCCAACCCACCTTCCATTTCTGCCGCCCTCATCGGCGGGAAAGAACCACCAACTCCTGCCGCCTGGAGCCTGAGGTTCCATCTCCACCCGGGCAACTTCACCATTGCCGTTTGTATGTCCCTCCATTCCGCACCACAACACACCTTAGCTTGTGAGCGAGGGTCATCCACGACCAAGCAACAAGCTATCTACATAATTCAAGTCTCACGATATCTTTCATTTATCAAAGACCCAAGATAAAGCCTGTCAAGATGCTTCCAAACTTCATTAGGAACCCGCAGGAGCTGCCTGGACAGGCGGCAGCCTCCGCATCCCGAGGTAAGATGCCCCTCTTTACAGTCACCCCAGGTAGATTTACTAACAATACAAAGACCTGGCAAGGCATCAGTATCAAGGCCCTCGAACCATAGCGTCTTCACCCCAGTGGCGTCGAGACCAGAACCGCTCAAGACGTCAAGGTGGTTCCGACCGCAGCTCCGATCGCCCTCAAAATGCACTACCTTCCGCTCCTGCCAGCAAGCAGCCTCCTTTGGCCATTCCGCAGAGTTGGAAACAGGAGAATAGCGTGCTTATCACGCTGACGGGGATTCCAAGCAATGCTACTTCGATGTCTGTCAAGAAGTATTTTAACAACTTTGGCAACGTCGTCTACGTCGAACTTGATGAGCATGACAAGACTGGGCTTCGTCAAGCAAAGATTCGTTTCGAGCCTCCGCCGTATGATATTGGATTTCTTGAGCCGAGTGGTAACACTGTCTTCCTCGATGGAATGCGGGTTCAAGCCGCAATGGTTTCCCGTATTCCATCCGATTCAGCCACCATCAAAACACCTCTTGGTAAAGCCTGTCCCAGGACTATCTCGTTCACTCCTGAACGATTCGCCTTTGGGATCCTCACTCAGCCTATAACTTTCATGTCCAAAAAGGAACTCTTTGGTGCGGGTTTGAACTTCAGAGCTGACTTCAAACGAAAGAAGCTGGTCATCAACTTTCCAGTGAAAATTGGCCGCGGATCCAAGGGCTACCGAATTGATATCAAGTTTGCAATCATCAAAAGCATTCACCTGGTGAATATCGACAAAGACCGCACGGCCCTATTGATGGTTGTTAATGACGCACCTAGCGCCTGGCAGAAGACGCTGCAAAGTGATGGGTCGGCTTCGGGAGACCAGCTGGTTTGGAGAGAGATGGATTCGTGGTACAGGGCTGTGAATATCACAACGGATGAAGGACTTACCGACCAAAAGCCCATCTCGTTGTCTCCGGACCCCCATATCGTCATCGACTTCGGTCAGTGGACAAGCTACTGGATTGAACTTGAGATGGGGGACAAGACGTGGTCAGAGATCGAAACCTACCTGCTTGATTGGAACATCAAAACAACTACCGGTGTTGTCTTTACCAAGGTGCCAAACAGGGCGCCCGAGCTTTGGTCCATACTCCAAGACCAGTCTTCGTCGTCATCCGGAGATTTCTCATCTCTAGGAGCCCGTAGACATATTGAATTGCCCTTTGACGTTCGTTATCAGCTTGAGGTGTGTCTTTCACGGGGGATCCTTTGCGAACACAGCATAGACTACACTTTCCTCGAAAGATTGGCTCAGCTATCGGATCCTGAGAGTCTTGACAGAGCACGAGGACGTTTGGTTCTCGAGTATGCTGCTGATCAAGACAAACGAGTTTGGGACCCCATGGAGCTCCTCAGAGATGCGGCTGCGTTGACATATTATCCAACAACCCTGCACATCCCCGATTACTGTGCTTTAGTTCGCAAGGTTACTGTCACTCCGACAAGGGTCCTATTTAGCACCCCAACCGTAGAGACAACGAATCGAGTCATTCGTCGCTACAAAGATGATCAGGAGCGTTTTCTCCGGATTCAATTCACAGATGAACAATCTGAAGGACGCATTAGAGGCTCCGACGCGGACAGAGACGACGAGCTCTATACCCGTGTCTTTCGCGCCCTTTCCCGAGGTATTCGCATGGGGCATTGGCACTGGCAGTTCCTCGCTTTTGGCAATTCACAAGTGCGTGAAAATGGTGCATACATGTTCTGTCAGCCAGGTGGTCCTGACGATACGGTCTTGACATGTGCCAAAATTCGAGCCTGGATGGGCAATTTCAAGCACATTCAGGTTGTTGCCAAATATGCTGCCCGTCTTGGGCAGTGCTTCTCAACGACCCGCCTCCTACGAGGTCTCAGCTACCCCACAATTGTCAGGATACCTGATGTTGAGCAAGGAAGATTTTGCTTCACTGATGGAGTCGGCAAAATCTCGCCGGGGCTGGCCAAGATCATAGCCGATGAATGGAAACTTGGAGCGACACCGTCTGCATATCAGTTCCGCATGGGTGGTTGCAAGGGAATATTGGTCACATGGAACGACGTCAAGGGATGTGAGGTACACGTCCGCCCTTCCCAAGAGAAGTTTTCTGCCGAATATAATGGACTCGAAATTGTGCGCTGTTCTCAGTTCTCCGCCGCGACTCTTAATCGACAAACCATTACAGTGCTGTCCAGCCTGGGGGTTCCAGGTGAAGTCTTTGTCGAACTGATGCGCGAGCAGCTCGCTAACTACAATGCCGCAATGGAGGACCTTGGAAAGGCGGTGGAGATACTTAGATCATGTGCAGACGAGAACATGACGACCGTGACCATGGCAACTATGTTACTGGATGGCTTCATGAACTCGAACGAACCATTTGTCCGCACCCTCCTTCAGCTTTGGAGATCCTGGTCTATCAAGGCACTCAAAGAGAAGGCCAGAATGGTTGTCGAACAAGGCGCATTTGTCCTTGGATGTGTGGACGAAACTGGAGCACTCAGAGGACATTCGAAGAGAACCGAGGGTGCGAGTAAAATTGCTCGAGAGAGCCTGCCGCAGATCTTCCTGCAGGTACCTGACCCACAAAACCGTAGGGTTTACAAAGTCATCACTGGGCTATGCATTGTTGGGCGCAATCCATCGCTTCACCCTGGCGATATCCGCGTGGTAGAAGCGGTAGACATTCCCCAGCTTCGGCATCTCCGGGACGTCGTGGTGTTCCCACTTCGTGGTGACAGAGATGTTCCAGGCATGTGCTCGGGAGGGGATCTGGATGGCGACGACTTTTTTGTCATCTGGGACCAGAGGTTGTTGCCTTCCGAGTGGGCACATCAACCAATGGACTACACGCCGCCGGACCCAGTCATTGAGAAGAAGGGGGCCTCTATTGTTGACAGTCTGGCCTCATTCTTTGTGTTGTTCATGAAGAACGACCGTCTACCCCTGATTGCTCATGCCCACCTCGCCACTGCAGATATATCTCAGGACGGCGCGAGGGAGGAAAAGTGCATACAATTGGCCCAACTTCACTCGGTCGCTGTGGATTACGTGAAGTCGGGGGTTCCGGCCAAGTGGTCCAAGGAGCTGGATCCAAAGGATTGGCCACATTTTATGGAAAAGGCACGCCGTAGTTACCGTTCAAGGACTGCTCTGGGCAAACTTTATGACATGGTTGAAACACAGGTTTTTGACTCCAAAGAGAACTATACTTTGCCGTTCGACGGCCGCATCTTGAAGCGCTTCTCTCTTACCAACGACATGCTCAAGGAGGCCCGCAAGATTAAAACCCAGTATGATATTGCAATGCGAAGGATTCTGGGAATGCTTGAAGTCCGCACAGAATTTGAAGTGTGGACCGGCTTTGTAATGTCAAAGCCTCGAGTGGGAACTGACTACAAAGTTCAGGAGAGAGTAAGCCGTGAGTGGGTGAGCCTCAGGAGCCAGTTCCAAGAGATTTGCATCAAAGCTGCAGGGGACCGGGACTTTGATAAAATGGGACCTTTTGTTGCTGCCATGTATCAGGTTACGTGCGAAGAGATGCGCATTGCCCTTTACGAAGCCCGCCAACCGCACGTTCTAGATGACGGTACGGTTGGTCTCAGACGAATCACGGCACGTTCAATGCCGCTTATCAGCTTTCCCTGGCTTTTCCCTGCCGAACTCGGACGGATTGCTCGAGGGTCACAGGAGCAGATCAGTCTGATCGACTTGGGAATCAGTCTTCCAGAGAGAATTCAGAAACCAAGTGGACTTGGCAGCGGTGTGATTTGTCCAGACGGTCCTCAAGAATTGTTGGATGCCGGATACACCAAGACTTACGATGGTCGTTTCATCCATCGGGGAGAGATACTTTCGCTCTTCCCTCATGGTGACGAGATGGACGAGACGGAGATGAAGTTCAGCGAGCCTGACGGGATGCTCACTGACGCTGAGCAGGCAGCTGGTTCGGATGGGGAAATCGCGATGGCGGTCACTGGCTCTCAGACTCCTGTCGTGGCGCCGGGGAAGACGGCTGAGGTTGATCTCTTGGATTTCCAAGATGAGGGGGTGATCTGGGAGTCTGGTTGCCTATTGGATGATATAACCCTCCCTGGCGAGTCTGCTGATTCTGTTGACGCGCAGCTCATCACAGGACAGTGCGAAACCATTGGTAGCTCCAAGGCTGGCGGTGATTCTGGTGGCAAACGGCCCGTCCCGGCAGGTGATACGGTTCCTTGTCTGATAGACATTGACACGAACGTTCAGATACCCTCTGACATCGCCGATTTTCGTCCCGCTCCTCCTAATGGTTTTGTGTCCACAGAGACAGTGTCCTCTCTGCATGATTTTGTTTTCAGATCGGGACATGAGAATAAGACAGAGCAGGGTATGAGTGAAGCGGGGATTCCTGCCGCTGCTGCTCAACTGGAAGTGGTGGCGTCTTCGTTGGCAGATCAGGAGGGCTCAGACTCTGAACCCGAGTACGAGGAGGTGACTTTGGGCGTCCAGGATGAGAATGCCTTGCAGCGGATGGCGCGTATGCTGTGAGAAAGTCGGTGATGGTGTTGGTGGTGGTGAATATGGTGGTGCAAAAACTGTGAACTGTGATGAGAGAAAACGGTGATGACGATGGTGGTGGCGTATTTGGTTGGTTTAAAATATTTTGTCACTTCCCTGGCATGAGCCTGAGGGGGTGAGTGGGCGGTTTATAAGACAGGGAAAAAGAAAAGAAAAGAAACCAATTGTGGCTTCGGCGGGTCGACAGAAAGGGAATTGGGAAAGTGAGGGGGGATCAAACACACGGGGATGGGCTCTAGTTTTGTTGAGTATGGTGTAAAATTCGATGGATCAAAGGTAACTGCTTATCTAGCGAATGAAAGGAATTTTATTTGAACTTTTCTTTTATCATTTAGGTGGTGAATCTGGTCCCTTTTCTTTTTTTTTTCTTTGTGAGATATTGTAACGTTAACCCGAGGTAGTGAGCCGCTTGGGAGATGATATTAGATTGATGATGATCGGTGACAGGGAAGGGGAAGGAAGAGCGGGCGGGATGGATGCCAGAAAAAAAAAAAAAAAGAGTGACAATGTGACAGATACGCAGGGCTGCATTTTTTGCTTCTTTTGGGGGTGATAGGGCGGGAAAATGTGATGGACGCCACAGTGTGATCTTTGAACATGACATACGGATGGCCGAGCGAGAGAGCGGCAGGCAGTTAGACTACGAATATGGATCGACAAGCAAAAAAGAAAATCTTGTGTGTTTGGACAACACGGTTACATTCTGCCAGCCCGCTGGCCCCCCTTGTCGCGTCATTTTTCTGTTATTTGATTGGATGTGTGTAGATGTGATATGATATATTCCCGTACATATGTAGTGCAGATGGTGTATACGTGGTAGTTGTATTCGGGATGGGAAGGATCGCCATTGCATGTTTTACTCAGGATGTTTGTCTTCCGAAAAATGCCAAGTTTTACATACGATAACGGTACTTTGACTTTCTTATTTTAGAGAAGTTTTCTGGTCAGTGTTGGTTGGGGTGTGTCCAGTGTGTGGGATGGGGTATAGTGATAGCCATGTAAACGCCTCGTCCAAGTATGTACTGTACATACATGTGTTATCTCTTTTTTTTTTTTTTTTTTTTTTTAGTTTTTAAGAGAGACTTGATGGTGTGGGAAGGATAGTTGGACACACCCCTTGTCCAACAGCTCGTACATGTACTGTACATTACATGTAACTATCTCTCTTATTTTAGATCTGAGAGACTTGGTGTGTGGGATGCTTGTGAAGATCGCCATTGTAACACGGTTTACGGCATTTAGACACCCCCCTGTATCTCACTATTTTGGTTTTCTTCGGGTACTGTGTGACTGAGGTGTAGAGTTAGGGAGTCTTTTCCAAGACGGGTACGGCACTGCATCTGACAGTTCTGGCTGGGGTTGTGTGGGATGGGATGATATGATCGACATTGCATACACTATGTTTTGTACACTACACTACTTTCGAACAACGCAAAGGTCAGTTCTAATCACCCACTTTTCTCCCGCTTTCACCTCTCGGCCTTCGTGCAGCATGCAGTCGTCTCCGTGCTTGTGAAGCAGTAGCATCCCAGTTTCTGGTGCAATCGGTATTTCTTCCCTCGCGAGACGTCTATCGTGAGGGTAAAAGACTGTTTCTCCGCCCATGCAGCCTTCTGCTTGGGAGGTTAGGTAGAGGAGGAGGGTCCAAGTCGTCTTGGCTTGTGTGGGGGCAGGAGCAATTGGAGTTGAGAGAGAGACATTGTTGGAGTCGTCATCTGTTGGAGAGGGGGGGTGAGAAAGAGAAGGGGTGTGGGTTAGTGAATGGGCGGTAAAGGTATGGGAAAAAGAGTTTTGCCTGCCAGAACGCCTGACATTGGATAGTCTTGTTCGTGACTCGAGAGACATGCACATATGAAACATGGCTGGCTCGGCAAAAACAAAAAGGGAACTTGGACATACAGTGAGCATCGAAGAATTGACCCTTGGTGTATCTGTATACTCTAATGTTTGGGTTCAGACCGATGACTTGTCCGCCCCTGGTTTTTATAAGAGCAGTCAGGTTTGTTTTCCAAGTCTTTTCGTATCTTTTCGGTCAAGGGGAGAGGAGTTACCAAAGATGGGAAACTGTTTCGTGCAAAACTGCATCTTTCAACCCTGTCTCGGACCATAGCCGATCTGCAAACCGTGCATCCTGGATCTGAAAGCGGTCATTGACCCTGACTGCATCACCGCGTTTTGGTTTCCCGGGTGTGGTGATGAGCGGGAGAGTTTTGAGAAATGAGACGTAGTCTCTGCAAAGGTTCTTGGGAAAGAAGGACCTCAAAACGACGACCTTGTCTTCAACAAGAGACTCGAACTCGAGATCGACAACTGGGAGGGGTGGTTTGAATGCGGGCCAATCTGGTGTCCCGGGGTTGACAGCGGGTGCTGGTGCTGCAGTTTGCTTGGGGCGTTTGTCTTTGGCCATGGTTGTGAGGGATATGAAAATGTGACAGGTCAGGTCAGGTCAGAAAAGCTGGTAAGCTGGCAGGCAGTGTGCATTAGTATCATTTTGTGGCCTGGTCACAGCTCAGCCCATGTCTTGGATTTGGGGAGGTGGATCAATTATTACAGTCAGACAGTTTCAGTCTAGAGAGATGAAAAAGAAGGATCGTTATTTTGGATATTGCGTACCTTCTTATTAATCTACCGGTATGGGTTGCGGATGGTGGAGAAGGCGCAGAGAGACGAGACCAGGAAGCCGGAATCAGTTCCCCAGGAAGCGAGGTGATAAGCAGGGTTTGCCAAGCCACTCCGATAACGTTAAATTCATCGACCACCTTCTCCACAAAAAAAAGTCGCTCTCAGCGGAAGGGAATGATTCCTATTCAATCATTGGTCAGTTCCAGAGTCCAGACTTCAACTTCTGACTGAGACAGTTGATTTTCAACAAAAACCCCCCAACACATAGTATATGACATCTACGCACTAACAACACATCATTTTCTTTTCTTTTTCTTTTCTTTGCCTTGGACCAATTCGGTGGCAACACTCACACCCCCCCTCTGTACATACCTACTCTTTCAGGTCGTGTTGTTTCTTTCTCCTCAGCCTCACCCACCCCCTCGTTCACCACTCACAATGATCCTCGCGAAGATCGCGGGACTCTTCATACCGAAACCAGAAGAAACAAGCCGTCTAGATCCACCCTCCTCGGCAGCTGCACCCGTACCCGCACCCGCACCCACATCAATACCACCAGCAATATCACGGTGGGAGGAGAGACCTCCATACCCCCCAGTATTCTCAGCGCGGTCTCTGAAGCAGTTGAGTTTGTCTTTTGGCGGCGCCACATTCTTGGTGCTGTCCATAGCTCTCACCCGACGCCGCATCAATCTGCATCAAAAGCTATCCAAGCTCAAGTTTTTTGACACAAATATTGTCCCTCCCAAGGAACAGAGACCGGCAAAAGATCCCTTTGTGGCCTTCGAGGCCTTGAACTTGGCAACACTCAACGTCATGAGTGCCGCCATCATGGTAACTGGTGGAATATCTTGGGCTCTCGACTGTTCCACCCTGGACGACTTCCGAAGGATCACACGCCAAAGGCTTGTTAGCAAACAGGACGGAGTACCAGATCCTGAAGCAGAGAGAGAGGTCGCAGAGTGGGTCGCAAAGACGCTAGGCTTGAATGCAAGTACTTCGGAGGAGGACACCACAGACAAGAAGCCGTGATGTGTATGGATGAGATTTAGAGACAAAAACAAACTCAACTCGATTCTTCTCACAGTGTTAGTTCACGGTACAGACTAGACCGCCATATTCTCCAAGTGAGAAAATGTTACAGGTCGAGGCCTCTTTTCCAGGATTGACAGCCACCATCCGTTCGTAAATCAACCCTTTTGATCACACTTGGACAGTTGTCTCGCCCGGAATCGTCTCCCCGTGCCGTCTCTCAGCCCCCCGCTCTCTTGGACCCCTGTCTATGGCCTATCCTGCTGTCTCTCTATTGATGGGAGTTTAGAAGTTTGACAGCCCGGCAAGAAAGGGCCCTTGATCTTCTCGCTCGCTGTTTTTCAACTATAAATACCCCTTTGCCTTCTTGTCACGATTCAGTTTTAGACGGCGCCAGTGTTTACGGTTTCTTTCCAATATTACCTTTGACACCAAACTATAGCCTTATACCCTCCCTATACCCAAATCATGGCCAATACCACACCCGCCCCAGCTGCCAACCCCTCCACCGCGGTCATAATCGCCTCTCACCTCGTCCCTTCGTACGATGTCCCCTTCGCCTTCAAGGCGTGGCGCTATCAGCGCATTCATCCAAAGGGGGAAACTCCTTGCGATCATCTGCAGTCCCCCCAGAAGCTACCAGACCTTGCCCACCCAGATGAGGCAATGTATAGATGGCCCCCACAAATCATTGCTCGTGAAAAAGGCGGCTCGAATAACAACCACGTCCAGTGGATCAAGTCTGCCAAACTGGTAGCCCTCAACGGCCCCGACGAGATCGCCTTCGCCCACGGTGTCCTCATAAGGGACAGCGGTGAGCACAGCAAAGAGGGGGATAAAGTTTGGCTGATGAGCGAGGACCCTCTTCAGGGTGAAGGAGGCAAAATTGTCCATGTTGTCAATCTTGACCAGCTAATCGACACCACGGTTTCGTAAGTGCTCACCTGATATTGGTGCTCCCGGAGAGATGAGATGACTCTAACCCCCAAACCTTGACATAATAGGATCAAGGACGTAAAGTGGCGTCCAGACAAGCGGTGGATTCACGACCGGGGTCTATTTTTGACGCTCGCTGGTCCTCTTTGGCCTGGAGCCCTGGGGGTGCTCGGTCAGAGCCCTTACCGGATGGTTGTGCAGTTCCGTCCGGTCCCCCAACAAACGCAGAACCGGCAACCCGGTACCGAGGTCGTCGACGATAACAAATATCTAATGATTCGTAGATTGCACATCGACGATGAGTGTGAATGGGTTACAGCCGAGGTATGTTATTTCTAACACTTTTCTCTATCTGTCACCGGAGCAGGTTGTCTGACATTCTTATCCTCTGCTCAAGAACCTGAATGATCTTCCCGAAGAGGAGCCTCGTCGCGGGGTTGTGACGAAAATGTTTGGCTGGTTTCGTCGCAGCTCGACGAGTGGCGATAGCTCTTCGGCCCGTAGGAACTCTCGCCCTCACCTTTTGTGACTGTGCTAACGGTGATTGGTGGCGGGAAGAGTAGAAGAGGCGGCAACCTTCATGTTGCTTCGAAGGTTTCCTTTTACGTTTCCTTTTCTTTTTTCGTTTTGCTACCTTGTCCTGGTATAAATATTTTTACTTTGCATTTTTAGCCTATCTTTCTTTCTTTTTTCTTTTTCTGTATCTCCTTGCTTTCTCAACTCCATGTAATATCTTCCTTCCCACTTTCCTGTTCATACTCCCTTTTTGTTTTGTTGATGAATTCAGGGCAATACACGCAGTACGGTTTGGTTATTGATAAAGGAGGCTTCCAACGGTTTCTTTTCTTCTCCTCTTAACTCCCCTTTTGTATTTCTTTTCCTGTTTGTTATGTTGATGAATCTGGGATAATACACGGCACGGCATCGGTTAATGATAAAGGAGGCACATATTGGTACTTTTTTTTTTTTTTTTTTTTTTTTTTTTGGGGGGGGGGGGGGGGGGTTTAAAAAAAATTTTTTTTTACAATTTTTTTTTTTTTTTTTTAAAAAAGGGAGGGTGGAAACGAAAAAAAAAACGTGTTTTTTTAAAAATTT
>MU865312.1:86781-146253 GCA_033297215.1 Podospora fimiseda | reverse complement strand
CCACCCGCTCGTGCTACTACAGTTGTTGCGGGGGGGGGGGGGGGGGCCCCCCCCCCCCCCCCCCTCATATTCTGTCGTTGGAATACTCGTTATCTTGTTCTTTCTCAAAGGGCAGGTCGTCTCGGATAAAAAAAGCTGCTTTTTCTACCTATTTTCAGATATCTACCATCTACCATAGATTCTCTTTCTCCCTCGATAACTTGGAGAACAGGGCCTGTGATATAAGAGTGTGTTTTGCTTTCTTTGAAAATCATTATAATGCAATTGTTGTTCTTTTTGGTAACCACGTCCGAAGTGGCAACCCAATGGCCCATTTCCCCTCACCCGACTCGATCAAACCTCCCCCCCCCCCCCCACCCACTCACTGCACCTCTCTCCGATCTCCGCATCCTCTTTTTCATCAACCACCTGCACCTAAACAATACACGCATAAAAGGATGAAATCCCAAAAAGAAGCAGAGGAACAAGTCCGCTCATGGGGATTTTCAACAGTGTATACGTGGTAAGTTACGTCTTCTCCCCGCCCACCAAGAACCAGCGACTAATGAGAACTCGTAAAGGACCGACAGACCAAACTCACGTACGTCAATTGTCTCAGTAGACCACCCTCCCAAAACCTTTTTCTCTCCTACAACTACATCATCATACGTCCCGGATTACAAGATTTACAGGATATTAATATGGACCGACAGACTATAAACCCCACTCCCATCCAGGTCTAACAACTCACCTCATCCTCTCAGGCCAATTACATATATCGTATCCTGAGGAACAAAAGGGAGTTACTACGACTTATAAGGAAGGGGAAAGAATAGATGTTGAAGCTGGGAGGGTTCACGAGGTTTGGATTGGGAGTGAAGGGTGTACTTATGTTATTGGTGAATGAGAAGAAATATATATCCTAAGCAATTTTAACCAAAAAAAGAAAGAAAAAACATTATTTACTACCGGACAGTAATATTGGTCTTTTTTTCTGATAATCAAGTGTAGATACTCTGATTTTTGACAGAAGAGAATTTATGATCTAATTAGATAGATATTGACTTTCTGTTGTTGAGTAGGTGCACACTCTGATAATTAGAAGCACCATCAAACTGGGTTCCGGAGAACGGGATTAGATATACTATTATCTATCCCTTTTCTTCCACAAAATAAAAAATAAAAAATGATACAGATTAAAGACCAGAACACCTTTTTTCCCTTTTGTATAAACTCGAGTACGGTATCTATGAAAAGCCCTTTTCAAAAAAGAATTTGAAGTGGTAATTCCGTGTGTGTTTGTTGAGCTAAGATCTGTGGATTTTTGACTGAAGTATTCCGTACATACCAGGGGCAATGAAACCTTCAAGGATCAGAACGTACTTTGGCCTCAAAAAAATTCGGATATATTACCTACAATTAGCAGTTAAAAAAAGAAGAAGAAACAATAGGGTTGCTGGGCTTTGTTTCTACAGTGGACACAGATACTCGATCCCTTTTTTTCGGTGGAAAGACAAAGGGTGCTTTAGTTGTTGAGCTCTATGTATTTTTTTTTCTCTCGAAGAAAGCGTTCGAGGTTATGAATACTGTTCCAGAACCGAGTCAACAAACTCTCAAGACCAGAGTTGTACATAGTGTCAGGACGCGATGGTATTTGGTGTTATGGATTGATGGATATCCCTAGTGTACTGCACACAGGGGAAGGAAACAAGACACGATGTTACTTGGATTTTCCGATGTTGTGGATTGATCAGATTTATTAGTGTCATGAACTATGGTCTTTTGGAATAGGCGGTGGTGGAAATCACTGGCGGTTTTTGTTTTGGTGAGGAATAAGAAAGTCAGCACCACGTGGGTGGATCGTAGTTCAACTGTTTTCTTCCATGTAACTTCAAGTCCAGCTTGTCGGATGAGGGACTGCTGCTAGTCGGTGGAGTTTTGATATTCAAGCCAAAGTGAGTGGAAATTTGCACAGATGAGCAAGAGATTGGAGCTGAATAAGGTTGCATTCGGTACTTTTATGAATTAGTTTTTCTCAAAGCTCTTAGAGGATAGACTATGCCAAATGTAAAAATGATTGCATTATAATGTCTCGGCTATGGGGTCGTTGTTGTCTGTACGAGGTTGTGTTGTAAAAAGGGCGGTGATAAGAGCGGTCAAAAGTGGAATGGTGTAAATTTCACAATACACAAAAGTCGAAATTTTTACAAGCTCGGTATGTATCACCAAGATCTGGGGTAGTTCGTTCGCGATGGTGTTAGGTGTTACAGAAACAAAACATTTTTTTGGGGGGACACACAGACTTTTCAGAAGAAAGATGAGATTATTCTTGTGTTCTAGAAAAGCTGGAGTAAGAACCTGCTAACGATTCTGACAGATGTTCGTTCGTTCGTTCGGTTTCCACCGATCGATCGTTCTTAAGAAGTTTCAGGGGGAAAGGGTGTTTTTTTTTAACTCCTGGTTCCGACATTGGTATATCATCTGATCTTCCAGTTTTTATTTTCCTTTGAAGAGGACCGGTTTCCCGGACGGTTTGTCCGTGAAGCAAGGGAGTGTTTTGACTTTTGGTATGGCTAAATGGATTCCATCATCTTAACTCAACCTCCCGCTCACCCTCCGGGTCACTGCCGCTGTGATATACACTAGGTTGAAGGGTGTGTGGTATTCTGAATGAGCCGTCCGCCCTGGGGATATTGTTTCAGGGAACATTTTGCCGGCGTCAATTTGGTGCTTTCAAATTCATGCGGATCTCCAGCGTCTCGTTGAGCACTCACATACAAGCGCGCGCACACCGAGCCCGGATTTTGGTTGATTTCAATCAATTGGGATACACAAGAGGAAATCTTGGTTTTTAGAGTTTATGGAGTTCGATGATAAGATGATGTCAGAAACACCAACTGATGAGATTGCAGATTCTCGAGCAGGGATTCATAAACACTAAACTGTGGGGCAATCTCGATGACATGTGGGGCCGGGCCATGGGATGTTCGGAAGATTGTTCGGTGTGAAGCCCGATTTGACCATGACTTCTGAACACAAGTTCTCAACTCTGCCAAAACCATGATTCTCAGGGCTTTCCCGCTTATCAGTTGGTCATTGGCATTGACGTTTCATGCATATTCTTGATTTGTTTGCCTCGTATTCATCTTTTCTTGTTTTGATCCGCGGGACGCGGTATACCGATTACCGGTAGTTGGACAGATACGCGTGTATTCGTAGGACATGAATCTCGAAGGGCCTCTCATGGCTTTCTTGAAAATCCTGGATTTGTGCAGTGCGCGACGCTGAGACCCCGCGCAGGGAGATGACGTCCTCCTCCACAGCTCACGCAACACAGCGTTACATCCCGATCAGGGAGCCTCAGCAAATTGCAACTCCCCACCAACCAAGTTGGCTTCTTCGCGCCAAGAGGGGGGGTTTGATGAGATGCGACCAGCAGAAGCTTGAAGGAGATCTGCAATATCGAGAACTTTTGGATTACACGACAATTGTTTGTATTCCAACTTCCAAGTGAGTCAGCCTTCATCGAGATGTTGTCAACAATATACTTGATTTGGTGGCCCATACACGTCCATTCTCTGGTTGAGTCTATTTTACCTGTAACCCCAAGTACAATAGCGTAATCTTGACGAGTTTCCCATAATTTCACCGACCTGGAGATTTGATTTTAGAAGGTAATATCCCGGGAATTTGACAAAACCCGAAAGCGGAATCTGGGCATTTGCTCGAAGGATACCACCAAAAGATGCAAGATGAAATTTGTCCGACGAGTGAGCTCCAATCTGAAACACCTACTTTTCATAGAGAAAAGAACCCCGCACCTTTGAACAGCAACAACAACAACAACAACAACAAAGTCAAAAGATTGGTACGCCGCTTTATACTGTCGTGTAACTTACCGTACACAGTTGTGAGGTATCATCACAGGGGGCTAATCAGGCTTTATGGTTGTAGTTGGATGCGGCGTCTGCAAGGGAATCTTGACAACCCCCTGACATATATCAAAATCTATAGTGTACATTAGCTATGTGTGAGATATGGCGTAATCTTGCCAGCCTCTTTTTATCTTCACTCAAGAAGGTTTTCGTTTTTCAACTTTCGAATGTAATGATGCGCTGGCGATTGATCTGGGTCCCTCCGGGTCCCCCCCTGCCCGCCAGAATGGGCTGCCGGTCAAGGTTGGAGGTGGTGCTCGTGGTGCTCGTGGTGCACGTCCCGATGGCCCCACATCTTCGCGAGCTCCTGCTTGGGGTTTGCTTGGAAACTGCCAAGGGGGTGTCCTTGCTCGGCACAGCTGCAGGCACTCTCAGATGTAACAACCCCAGGGACTTCCATTTACAAGCAGCCGTGTCCGCTCTGAGAGTGCCCCGGCTTCCGTCTCGTCTTTATTCCTTGTTCCAGCTTTTTTTTTGGCTGCACATATTTTCTTGTTGTCTTTTGACGTCTCGGGTCCTTGATGACCGACTAAGGAGACGAGGACGACGAAGACGGTTAAAAACAACGCAGAAAAGTGCCCATAACGCCATCCAACCTAGGACCAGCCAGGCCGGTTTCTGCTGGGATCCCCCAATTCGCCGCTTTACTTTCAGCAACTTTTTCTTTTTTTTTTCTTCTTCAACGACAAACTTCCAATTCCCCTTCCCCGCGTTTCCGAACCACTCGCCTCGTTGTTCTGTTCTGTTCTGTGTGGTTGTAACTGGCGTCTGGGCCTTTTTTGCTTAACTACCGGTATCATCTCACTCGCATACGTTTCCGCGGCACGGCATGGAAGCACCAATATCCGCATAGCAATATCCTGCCATCGACTTGAGGCCACACCCCCGGAACCATGGGCAACGCCCAGTCCTCTGAGACTACCCGGAGACCCTCCCAGAAGCTCTCCAAGCCCAAGACGAATAATCATGCGACAGCCGGTCTGTTGAGCCCCAGCGGCTCCTCAAAAAACGTGAAGCGCCTTTCCAATGCTCCGTTGCCAAACCCTCCACCAATGTCTCCCTCGGCCGCTTCCACTCTCACAACCTCCTCGATTGTTGAATTCTCTGAGACGATCGAGACGCGTGCCAGGAGGAGCGAGTCCATTCACTCGATAACAGGACTCAACCAGGAAACCAAGCGAAGGAGTCTCTTCCGCTCCAGGACATCACAAGGCGGCCCCGACTCCGGCCGGCGGGATCGTAACGCGAATTCCGGCCCCACCATCGTGGACAGGATGAGCAGGACCAGCTCGTTGACTTATGAGTCGGCAATAGCCTATTATGGCCCGCCAGATCTCGAGGAGTAGGTTCACACCTCATAAATATCCCACACGTGGGTTGCTAACGGGTCCATTTAAATAGGTGGGAGACGCAACCCCGAACTCGCACCTCCTGGAATTATAACTTGACGTCGTATGAGGCAAAACGTCTTCTCAATCTTGCTGAAGAGCCTCATTTCGAACACGGAACCGTCATATCAGAAAACCGTATGACAGTTGTGTCCGAAAACACACGGAAAAGCTCAAATCCGGCCGACCATCCCAGTGCTCCCATCACACGGGCGAATTCCGATGTGTCTCTGTATGCGCCAGTCCGGAGACGATCCATTATCCAAACACCCGGTGTGGCAACGAGATCCAACTCGATGCGCCACACGAACCCACCAAGGTTCAATCCTCGTTACAGCCACCCGCCAACGCCAAGTTTGTCACGGCAGCAATCGTTTGACTCGTATCGAAGTGGCATTGTGTCGATGCCACCGCGCTACCATGACCGAGAATCCGTGCCGCGAGTGTCAACTCCTTGTGAGGACGAATACCAGTCGATTGGTGCTTTCAAGCTCGGGTCCCTGCGTATCACTAACGGTGCTGCCAGCCCCGTTAGCCCAGAAGTTGAGAAACGCCGGGGCAGCGGGGAAGAGAATAAAAAGGAAGGCGACTACTTTGAACGTGACAAAGCCGCCGCTACTGCAGCGCCACCACGTGCTCCGGCGCATGACCATAATGCGACGACAGTTGTGAGCCAGCAGCTTGCACGCATCGTCTCAGACCCGAATCCTGAGCCCGAGTATTTGTCGGTTGTCAACTTTAGCCCTCTGACTATTGAAGTCTCGCAGCTCCTGAGTCCGCAGCTGCAAACCACGTCAAAACATTCCGCCTTGGAGGACGATTTGTTTGAGGATGACGTTCAGCAAGAGTACTCCTCACTTGAGGTTTTGGATGTTCGGCTTGATACCAATGCCAAGTCCCCGCATGTTCTTTCGGAGGCCAAATCGAACAGCGGTTTGAGCAGAACGGATAGCGGGTTTATATCTGCAGGGAGTCCTTCACCCCAATCCGTTCATAAACCTTTGACCAAGGCGGACTCTGGATACAGCTCAAACGTTTCACTGCGCTCATTTCAGTCAAAGGTGCGGGATGAACGGCCGCAGAAGGAAAACCCTCCACCTGTTCCTCCCAAGGACGTTCCCTCCAGCACAAAGGCAGCTGTCCAAAAGACTCGTTCGATCACCAACCTTTCCAAGGAGAGTAATGTGATGAGGGCAAGCAATTCAAAGACAAGGCTCGCTCCAGCTCCCATCAAGACCTTCGCATCTCGTGACAAGGGATTGATTTCGCCCGGGAATCTCCATACTCCTGCCAGCGAACAATCTTCCAAACCAGCCTCCACTCATAGCATTGCTGTCAAATCTCCGAGACCTAACAGGCTGCAGAGACTCTTGAGCACTGCACGCCGTTCTGGGCCAGCTCCGCTAGAGCTACACGCTACGCATACAGTGGGAAAGTCTGGGATTCCATCAATACCACAAGAGGTAGAAAACAAGCTCAACGAGCGCACTGGCCTCTATCCCACAACGAGTAAGCGCTTGGCTTTGAAGCCCCGCGCGAGTCTTGATACTCTCAAGACCATCTTCAGCGTGGGCAGTATGGAGATTACACATGACGCTCCCAGCACATCTGGGCCTGCGAAGGAGACGCGTTGGAGACAGACCCTGCACATTGCTCAAGCTGCTTCCCAAATTATTCCAAGGAAGTCAATTGCTCGAAAGCCGGTACCTATCAGAGAGCAGCATACCAAGTCCACCCGACTAGTCAGCGTAGTAGCCGAAAGCGCGCGAGAAGGGACGCATATCGCTACTCTTGATGCTTTGGTTGGCGGGAGAAGTGGCGCTCAGTCTCCGCTACCAGAGCCCAGAAGGAGTCTTCAAATGGATCTGAGATTGCCATTGAGCGGTGATATTCCATTGGACCTCCCGTCCCCGCTTCTTCCGAGCCCTCTTGCCAAAGCAATGTCCTTGACCGCCAAAACAACTCCTCCACCAGTTAGCATGGCCACCAGGAAACAAATGGCAATTCGTGTCCCGCCGCCTCTCCGACCAAAATCGTCGACCTCTAGTCTCAGACGCCAGGCCAGCCGCGAAAGCATCCATAGCTATCCAGCCGCCCAGCAGCCATTGCCGAGAAATTCAAGCAGAGAGAGCATTCACAGCTATCCCTCTTATCAACCCAGCGACGGTCTATCATCACCACCGCCAACCATGGATCCTCGACGACTTGCATCGTTCCGCAAGGTGCAGAATCCCCAACCTCAGGCATACCAATCCCACAATGGGGAGGTCCAGACTGATCACGGACTGTCTCGACAATCATCGTACGTGTCGCTTAACGGCATTCCTAGCCGCAGCTCATTTTCCTCTGACCGGGGGCTGGAAGGCTATGGGATCCAACGCCCAAGCAGCGCCCAGCCATGGATGATGCAAAGCTATGGTGCTGCTCCTTTGAGCCACCGCCCGAGCTACGAAGACTACAGCTATGAGCGTAACCAGTCGCTTCGAGGCTATCCCCCCTCAATGTCCAATGGCTACACCGCTGGTCCTTCACGACCCAGACATGAGCAGTGGAACAATCCTCATCGACCACCAAGCGCTGCGTCAACCTGGAGCAGAAGCCAGTTTGACGCTGCCGCTGGACAATGGTATCAGCCAAACCCCTATCCTCCGCACGTGTCTCGCAGTCATTATCGCAAGCGTAGTATGAGTACCCACAACGGACCTAAACCACCATACCGTGTCTTGCATAGTTACAATTCACCTGCATATCGAAATGCCCCGATTTGGGGTTAGCGATAGTACCTCTTGTTCTTGCCCCAAGCTGGCGCACAACACACATGGATCATCATGATCATTTCCATTGCTATTTTTGGCACCGTTATTTCCTTTTTTCCTTATTTTACTTATTCTTTACCATGATATCCACGCATAGAAGGCGTTCACTTTTTTCCTTTGGGTGATTTATACCCCACACACCACATCGGCATCTACCCGATAATCTACATTGCCACCCGCGAAAGTTATTATTTTTTCTTAACTTCTAGTCTAATGCCAATCAATTTTTTGTTTGGCTTCGCCATATTCACATTTACAGTATTGTGGAATGGTTCAAAACTTGCGAAAACTCATGTACATACACATATATTATATACATACCTCAGATCTTGAAGGTTGGCGGGAGGAAACACGGTGGGCACTTTTTCTTTGCTTCTTTTATACATACATCTCTTGAACAGAGGCTTTCAATCATCATTATACCCCGGGAAATTGGGATGGAAGTTTTTGGGAGGCAGGAAGGGTGGAATTTTATTTTCAAATTCAGGGACAGAAAGAGAGAAAATGTGAAGAAAGGTCACTGGCTGGGTCAATGTATCAATGTTATTATACCTATACCTATAAATAAATCTTCATCTGAATACCTGGTGTGTGTTGAAATAGGCGGTTACTGGTGCATGAGAATTGATTTGGTTTCTGTATGTGAAACCTGTTGTGTTTTGTGAGACGGTGAGGTTGACTGGTCCCAGAGGGGAGGAGGGACGAGGAAAAGATATGTAAGGTACGGAGTAGGTGCATCACAATGGTTGAAAATAGAAAAGAATCTGAGAAAATCGAGTGGTGGGTGGAATGTTTTGTAATACCGAGTGAGAGGAGGGAGACACCGTGGTATGACCTGACTTGGAAGACGCAGAGGGGATCTCGGTACATCAATGCGGTTTGTGTACGACAGCAGAGATACATACAATTGGTGTACTTGAGTTTATTTTCTCTTTCTCCGCGCATGTGCGTGTGTCGGTAACGAGTCATGAAAGGTGTTGATTCGGATATTTTTATGATGTTGTCACGGCCTGAGAGGATAGGAGACGAGGGACAATGTATGCATTTTCCCTTTCTTTTTTTCGGCTAGACGGGCCTATACCCCGCGAGCCACTGACAGAACCTCTCCATGTCAGGCTGAAAGGTATATATGTCGGTGAGAAAGGTGAGGAAAAGGTGAGGGAAAGCTGAAAGGTATAGGTATCAGCTAGTTAGGTGAGGAAGGTGCTTCTCTGCCGAGGTTAGTCGTCATGGATGGAAATACCCACTGGAAAGGGTGGGGGAGGGATAGGAACGAGTAGGTAGTGAGGATCTGAGACATGTCCAATGTATAGGTACTGTTCCGAGGAGACGTTGAAGTGCCGAGTAGAGAGGTACCGAGAGGAGAAGTTTGCTAGATGTGTGTGTACATGGGTACTTTGGGAGAGAAAGCTCGGAATGAGGACCCGACGCTGAGTAAAAGGTGTGGTAATGCTGAGAAATGTTAATTAAAGCGTTTAGAAATGTATCACACGACAGCCAGTAGTAAAAACGCCTCTGATTACAGATCGTTGTATGATAGTAAATCACGAAGAATGAGAAGGAAGAGAAGAAGGAAGGACGGAAGAGCTTGAGGCTTTGCCGCCTTTGTCCCGACTTCTCTCGCCTCGCAGGCCGCCCGTACCCCGGACCCATCAGGGACAGAGATGGGAGCACTTCCAAGCACATAGGGTGGTGTGGCACATGGTCATGATGGGTGGGTTGCAGCCCGTCTGCGTTGTCTCGGAACGGCAGGTATGTGTAAGTGCAGCTGTCTAGCTTACACGGATCTGTTGAAACCTAGGCATTTCGTTTGGATTTGGCGAAGATCTACACTTGTAGTTTATACCCAGGAGTCTATGATAGCATAGATTGGTTGTGCCCCGTCATGCCTCCTTGCTGATCACTGAACTCCAATGCGAAGAGTTGAGTGGGATGGATTGAAAGGTGGCGGGAGGTATTTTACTAATTCAATGTGCGGTGTGTGTGCCTCCACGGAAAAACATCCATCTGTCCATTTGTGTTCTTTGGCTTGCCAAAATGGAAGTGCAATTATCTGATTTGAATCAGCTTCATATGCGGGCCTATTCACAGTGCCGAATGAGATGGTCCTTTTGCTGTGCCTCGAAAACGAGGCTGTGTTGGTTTTGGGTGTTGCAGATAGAGTGCTGTCATCGAGTCAAGGTTGGGCATTGCAGCTTGGCAAAGTGATTGGGCATCTGCTGGGAAAGGATGTCTTGTTCTGAATTCTGATTTCTCTTGTTGATTTCGACGGGTGGTTTTAGCATTGAGTTAGGGTGGTTAAAAAAAAGGAAAGGATTGGACTCGATGCTCCGAAAAATGTAACCCAAGTTGGATCCCAATTGTAAGTGACTGGCTTGGGTGACCTTTTTCGTGTTGGACCCCGCGCTTTGCGCTGCTGCACGAAGCGCCATCTGTGATGTGTGATACAAAATATCATGAAATGTTCAACATAGCCACCAAAGAATCAAGAGAGACATGCTGGCGCAAGATAGATAAGGCTGATGATGGAGTGAAGAAGACGGGAGACTCGGGGAGGGTGGAGAAGCAAAGAGCGCGGCCCACACCAAGGCCAAGAAGGCAGCCAAAAAGGGACATTGCTGGCAGGTGGACAATTGGAGAAAGCAGTGACCACTCACGACTGCACAGCCATCTCTGTTGTCACGTTGGAGGACATTTTGGAAAGGGAAGGGGGGACCCACTAGCCTAGTCCATCGCTTTTTTACCTCCCTGGGTAAAAAAATTTGGTGATTTCCTTTCCCCAGGTTTGGTGACCCTCGTAGATCTGAAAATCATTTTCCCTCACTACTTTTTGATTTTTGATTTTTTACTTTCCCGGACGGACAATCCCTATTGTACCTGGATGTACATTACATTTGACAAAGAGATCAAGTTCCTGAACCACATCTTCGGGCCTTTGTCCCCCACTCCAGCGCGGAAATCCCAAGCAGGGGTCAAAAACCTTGATTGGCGATTGGTCCAACAGCGCCTCAACGCCCGTGCGGGGGTGACTGGGGGTCCAAAAGGGCTCCGCAAAAGCTGAACGGTTCTTCGGTATTGCTTACATCCCTGCCTGCCCAGACAGTTGTTTCTTCTGCTTATTCTTTCCTTCGTTGCTTCTCTCCTCGGCAGAATTCTTTTGCTTTTCTTTTTCTTCCTCCTCAGCCTGCCTCAACTTGCCTTATTTTCAGGTTGTGTGAACTTTGCTCTGAATATTTTCTCTTCCGTGGTTGTAGCTGGCACTTATATCGCCGGTTCTTCCCACGACCAAACTCTCCACGACCAATGTACCGATAGTCTCCAACAAACCCCAACCACAGGGCTGTGGCCATCCATACGATTTGCGATCTGTGATTCCAAAAGAACCCTCACGAGCCTATCAATTTTTGTGCCAATCGGTACCTCCAATTCACCATGTTCTGTCTTAAGGTACGCAAATGGTTGCCTGTGCTAGGTCGGTCATCAGTAATGTAGCTAACGGTTCCTGCTTTTGTGTTGCAGTACTTCCGCAGAGAAAAGGGGGACGAAAAGAAGAAAAAGGGCAAGGGAAATTTTATACGCCGAATGACAACCATAAAACGTGCTGCCCCGAGTCAAGGCCGATCCGCCATGTTGAATGTCGCATTTGTCGGAACAGCGCTCGCCAGGAACCTTGGCGGCTGTGGGGAAGACGGGAGCCTCAGAACCTACATGTCTTGTCACGACAGCATGAAAAAGCACATCCAATACGTCTACGACAGTCTGCGCGGTAGCGACAAGTTGTTATCCAAAGACAAGCTTGTTGCATTCTTGAAGGGCGCCCAAAACGCTGACTACATTGAGTCACTACCTTTGGATCACTACAATTTCCAAGAATTCTTCTTCATTTGGAGGAACAACGACGCGGCATGGAAGGCCGTCAGAAGGCCACGAAGCAACGAGATTGACGTATCCAAGCCCATCAGCAATTACTTTATCAGCAGCAGTCACAATACGTACCTCGATGGAAACCAGCTCTCCTCCAAAAGTACCGCCGATGCATACCGTGCAGTGCTCCGCAGCGGGTGCCGATGCATCGAAATCGACGTCTGGAATGGTCCCATCTCTCGCAATCCCTCCAAGTCTCCCTATCCCAAACCTGACCATCAGCGAGAGCTCTCCTCCTCGTCACTTCCACGAGCCGCACTAGATGTTATCATGAGCGGCAGGACAAGCCGACATAGCCGTACCCCGAGCGCAGCCCAGACAGGGTTATCAGATCTTGGCCCGAAAGAAAGTGCAACGAGCTTGGATCCTAAGGAGTTGACCGAACGGCTTGAGCGGTCGAGGAGCTCGTCCCGATCGAGAGAGGAACCAATTGTTCACCATCATGGAACTTTAACATCCACCATCACTTTCCGTGAGGTGTGCCGAGCCGTTGCCGAAAGCGCCTTTGAAAAGAACCCCCTGCCAATCATTGTGAGCTTGGAAGTTGGTGCCGAAGAGCAACAGCAGGAGATGATGGTGCAAATAATGAAGGAAGAATGGGCCGGCTTACTCCTGGATGCTCCATTTGACCATATCGATCCATATCAGCATCAGCCACGGCTACAAGATCTGTACCACAAGATCCTTATCAAGGTCAAACGTATCGACAACAGCCAACTCGAGGCGGAAATCGAGCGCGGTCGCAGTCTAGGCATCAGCTCAATCCGCAAAAAGCCACCAATCTGTCCTGCGCTTGCACAGTTGGCCATCTACACCCACAGTGAGCATTATGAAGACCACAAATCGCTTGGGTCGCGGACGCCGAGCCACATCTTCAGCTTGAGCGAGGACTGCTTTTCAGCGCTCGCTCTCGACAAGGAAAGGATCCGCAACCTCCTTTCGCATAACCGTGACTTTTTTATGAGAATTTATCCCAAGGGATTGCGGGTTGACAGCAGCAACCCGGATCCAAGCTTTCACTGGCGAAGAGGTGTGCAGATGGTGGCGATGAACTGGCAGAGGACGGATGAAGGCATGATGATCAACGACGCCATGTTTGCTAATACAAACGGCTGGATTCCCAAGCCTCCCGGGTTGTTAAGCGACTCGGCTGTCGACGTTGAAGATATTCCACGCCGAACTTTGGACTTGACTATCACCGTTCTTGCTGGGCAGTCTATCCCTCTGCCGCAGGATCGCAGACAGCACAATGGTATTGGCATTTCCGGCCTCAAGAGTTTCAAGCCTGTTATAAAGGTAGAGCTCCACGTCGACAAGCAGCCCAACAAATCTGCACCTTGCACCCGCAGCACTGTTCCGGCTGAGACGGACAATCCTGATTGGGGGTATCACCCTGCGCCCCTTGAGTTCTACGACGTCAAGAATGTGGTGGAGGAACTTAGCTTTGTGAGGTAAGAAGCCCAACTCTTTGATTTCCGTCTCGTCTGCAATATCTCGTTTCGTTTTCGCGGAAGAATTTTTTCTTTCGGGGCGATTAATCGGCACGGAAATGGAACGGGGCCTTGCATGGCAACGGTGGCGGCTGAGAGAAACGTCTCCCGTGTTTCCAGGAGTTGCGGCTTCCGCTACCCGATGCTTGTGCCAGTTCCACTGATTGTCGGCTGATCCGTACCTTTTTATTTCGTTCTGCAGAGTTTGAGTGAGAACCAGATATAGCTAACCATTTGATTTAAACAGATTCAAAGTTGAGGACAGCTCCAGCATGCGCGACAACATGGTGGCCTGGGCTTGTATCCGTCTTGACCGGCTGCAACCCGGGTATAGATGCATTGATTTGTTTCATCATACTCGTCGTCCCAGCCCGGGGCAGTTGTTTGTCAAGATTGACAAAGTGCTCCGGTCGTAATGATCATGACATTTCTATTTTCCTCGTTTTCTTTCTTTCCTGATCTCTCCTTATCTCATCTCTCATGCGGCATATTAGACAGTTTCTGCTATTTTTGGAGACCAAGGAGTCTCAGATATCATGGCATTTTTGGACAATGAGCGAGCGAGCGTCTTTGGCTGGTTTTGTTCCCTTTTTATCTTATCTCTCTTTTTTCGATACTCTCATTTATCAGCATGGCGTTTGTGCGTTTTGGTTGTTGTTGTTGTTGTTGTTGTTGCATCACGATCGATGGGCCAACGGGAAGTTGACAAGCGCAGGCATATTTACGGGGGGAAGGTTATATTTTTCTTTTTGTTGGAAAAGTCATTTTGGTCAGGATACCCCGATATGAATTATTATTTTTTGGATCTTTTTTCTCTATATCGTTTTTTTCTTCTTTGGTAGTTCATAGCAAGCAAGGAATATGAGTGGGATGAGAAGGAAAACTGGCGGGTCAACAATCAGATTGAAATTTCGTTTGAGAAGGAGGCAATGGGTGTTTCTGTTGTTGGGGGGGCAGAAATGTGATCTAGCTATTTTGCATGACGTTTGTTTGAATTGAGCCACTCCTGTTTCATTCATTCATTTTTTGGAATCATTGTGCGTCGTTTATGTAAGTGTGTGTGTGTGTGTGTGTGAGAGAGAGAGAGAGAGAGAGAGAGAGAGAGAGAGAGAGAGAGAGAGAGAGAGAGAGAGAGGGTAAATGGACTCATCCGACGAGCGGCTGCAAGACGAGGATTGATCGACACTGGCTTGCTGAGTGATTCGTTCCCGACGGTTTGGGTCAGGCAGACATTTTAATTTCCAAGACACGCATGGGACTGTTTCAATGCTTCTTTGTCTTTCTCTGCATATTTCGTGGAACATGACGAAATTGTGGAATGCCGAAAGTTGCAGTTTTTAGTGACTTTTCTTTCTGTCACTCATTCAGTGTGAAAATTTCGCATAAGAGATGTTTTAGATCCTTTGGTTCGATGGGTTGGTTCGTATGTTTGTTTTTGTGTATTCTATGAAAGCGATATATCAAATACTTGGATTAGGAGCGGGAAACGGGAAAGGAAAAAGAATTATATATCCCTTTAACGGCCGGCATATTACCTTAGCGCTAAGACTAAAGGTATATTGGGGACTTACTGTCATGGCGAGGGTCATGCAATGGCACAAGGCGCAAAGGACATTTACTCAAAGACCAAGAATACTGAATTGAAGAAGGAAGAAAGGAAGCCGACGGCTTGCAGCTGAAGGAAGGCTTGCAACGGCTGCAGCAACCAGCCGGAACCTTCTTCCTTATCTACGCTAATCTACACGTGCCATTACGTCATCGAAGTCCACGGCTCGCGCCGTGACACTTACGGTCAGAACGCATCCGGAGATTTAGATCGTAGCTGTTAGATAAATAGACTGTGGAGTGGATACTCCACAGTTGACACCTCAGGCAAGCAGTGCATGACCTCAGTCAAAGCACTGCAGACCACCAGTTTGCAGAACAAAACGCAAACACAACTCAGGAACAACTCCAGATAGGATGCGTTGTCAAGGAAGATGGGTCAACATTTTTCAGAAGGACGATGCATTGGTAATTAGGCGTGTGTTCAGCATTGAATCAATCTTGTACTGGGACTATTGCATTTTTCTCAATACCAAGAACTGATCCTTAGGGAGTAAACTCCCTCTCGGATCAGAAGGGATTCCATCCCACTTAAGTACAGCGATGTGTTGACTATACAATGACGAAGTGACTTTGTATCACTTCTGTGTCCAGGGATCCCAGTGTTCAGTCTGTGTTCTGACATTACTCCTTTGTTATTAAAACCGCGCAATTTTGGCGTTTTATTCGGTTTAATATATACTGTTAGGTGGCTAGGAAGTATTTTTTCTTTGACCTACTGGATTCTGGGCGTTCTATTGGCCAAACCCCCTCTCTTGGCGCTAAGGTGATGTGCCGGCCGTTAAAAAGATAATCCTTGTTTGTGCTATGTTAAACCAAGTACGTATACTTCCCACATTTACACTGGTCGAGCAGTTCCAAGCTGAAATTCTTGTGAAATGTCGATCATCCGACGGGTTGTTGTCTTTTTTGGCGTTACTCTTACGAGTACGGAACGGAAGAAAAAGGATAGCTACTTCACTTCCCTTCCGTACGTTCCCATATCAGCTGATTTTTTCGACTGTTGTAGTCAAAGTGCTTTTTTTGGGCAAGAAACATCCGAGCAGTGTAGTCGGCACGGCTAACCGTTTCTCTTAAGGTCTTCAAGCCCAGCTAGACATGGGTGTCTCGTTGGTGGGATGGATTCCGGTTTCCCATGGCGCTTGAAAAGGTGCCCCTCGAATTTTTTTCAAGGTGAACAATCACTGATTGAGGTCTCTGATTGGTTGGCTTGGTTTCCAAGGCTGACAAGGGGAGGAGTTCCCGTGATGACTTCTTGTTCTTCACCGACCAAAAAGGTGTCTGAGCGTCGATAAGACAGGGGGCAACTGTTCGTCATGTGTGAGTATTGTATGTGTTACAGAAAAAGCTGTGTTGGATACTGTGCGGAATCGGGAACGGTTGTCTGCGCCCTCATGCCCTTTGGGAAATATATTCCAGAAGAGAGAGAAAGTTCGTACAGGGAATATTATAACCCCCACCCCATGTCAATGCGGCTACCCGCGGGCACCTAAGTTTGATAGTAGGCGATGATGTAGAGGGGCAAAAAAAAGCAAAGAAGCAGGAGTGTAGAAGAAGAAACAGAAGACAAACGGAACAACCAGGAAACTGTCGAGTCCTGTTTTCCCCTGTTCTGTTCTCCTCGCTTATATCTTTCCCAGTGCTATGGTAGTGATGTCTCACTTAGGAATCGAGTTTCGGCAATGGTCATAATTTGTGACCGGAAGTGCGGCCGAGAGGGAGACATGGGATAAGTGACAATGACAATGGCCGAGAATCCTTTGGGGTGGAAAGTGAGGAACATATCCGTTCGCTTTGTGGGGCCTCTGCCTTTCGGTCGGGTAGGGAGGTATGGAGTTAGTTGATAGCTCACTCACCGGTAGTGTGTTTTAAATTCGTTTTCCCCATTACCTCCCGATGTTGTTTGTCCCACTAGGGTAAACCAAGCTATCAACTCAACTCCGGGCTAGATGGTCACAACATCAAGACGTTTTTCTGCAAGCTTCCGGGCCCTAGGTTACCAGAGCCTGATGATAGACGAGGACATCGATTTCATCAAAGTATAAATAGTCCTGGACCTGCCTTCCTTCTCTTACCTTCTTCATCACCAGTTTTCTCTTCCATCTACAACGCCAGCTTTCTCTTGAGCTCATCTCCATCGACACAAAAGCAACCATTCCAACGAACATAACATCCCACTCCCCAAGTCACACACCCATCATGTGCTTCTCCAATAACGAAACGCCTGTCTTCCAGGCCATCTCAAACCCATCATCTCCAAACATTCACATGGTCAGTCAACAGAATTGTACGATAACGGTAGAAGTGTGGTCTGACTTGATCCTCTCACAGATGCCGGGCGTGCTCTGTCCAACCTGTGAGAAACGAGGTTTTGAGAGTTGGGTCGCAGAGGGTCGGAGATGCGGGTATTGCGGAACACCTATTGGTGTATGGTAGATTTCTGATTGGGTCACTTTGGACCCGGTGAACTATTATCGTCGATGGGCACCCAGCTTCAAGATATGATTTTTTTTGTGTCAGCCGTTCGGTGTAGTTGTATTCCGTACTCTTTGGCTCATGAGTTGTATGGTGGGACAGGTTAGGAAAAGGTACGAAGGGGAGCGCCGCAGTAGCACGAGATAATAATAATAATAAGTAACAGTGCTAATCCAACGGATACACACCATATCGTATGCGTAGTTTGTGAATCATACCACCACACCATTGCCGGTAGCCTTATATTTTCAATCGAAGACTTCCGGCAGTTTGGTTACACGGTATGCACATGGCGGTTGCAGTTGAGGGAACACGGGCCGAACCATCTGACTGGATTGGTGGGATGCCATGTGTGAGAAGCCTGAAAAGGCAAGAAATGATAGACATGCAGCGTTGACAGAAATACCCAGAGCCAGCCAACGATATACCGAATGTGTAGGCGGCTTTTGTCGATCGCACCGGTGAGCAGGGTTCGGATGAGGGGATCCGACAGAGTTGTTCTCAACACGCCACTGGCGCGAATACGGTGAATACGATGATGCTGTGCAGCGAAGGTTGAGAACTTGAGATGAAACCGAGGGATGAGGAAAGAAAGCGATCCCCACATTGGACCTGTTGGTGTGACGGACCGTTTGCCAGCTGTGGACTATTGACCCCACGCAAAAAGCTTATCTTATCATGCTGTCAAAATTGACTTCAAAAAGCGATCCACGGCAAAATCTCCAGAATTCCTTTCCCTGAACCACAAACTCTTCTTCTCTTGCTGCAGCGTCTGCTCGAATGCAAATCTGCCTGTCAAGCAGTAGCATCTCGAGCAAGGCAAGCTTGGTGCACAAAGCTCACTGTCACGGAGCAATGTCAATCATTTTGTTGCATGGCGCACAACAATGATTTGCACACAAGCCAAAGAAAGGTAAGTCGAGTCGAGATTCGAGGGATCACAAACACCGTCCAAACCAAAGGGTACGTTACACTGTCTTTTATTTCCAATACCCCCACGTTGTTATGATGAGAGTAATTTGCGATTGATACCATTCGGGTGACTCACTTTCGCCGGTGCGGTTATACCCAGTGGACGAATGAAAGTCATTCTTACATATTCTGAACAACCAACCCATAACCCATTCTTTGTTGATAACAAATCGGGAGGAACCAATAGCTAACTTGCTTTGCAGATTAATTCTATCCATTCTACATACCTTTCTCTTCGGCGTAAAATATTTCCCGCAGTGGTACGCGCCTCTCCTCTACACCCAGTAGGACAAGTTTATGCGCTCATAACTCGGGAGACAGCAAACTTTACTGTTTGCAAAGGAGCTCATATAGTCTTCACTAGGCTGGCTTCTGTTTCAGTGCTGGCGGGGTTAATTCTCTGGGAGCTCTACATTATATGCCTTCAATGCAGTCCAATCTTTCATTTCATTCCACTTCCCCCACTCATTGTCATGCTTTGGTGCCTGCTTGCATAGTACCATGATGCTTCTTGAGGAGTTGTCCCAGAAGCACTTACCAGCGAGACCTCTTCTGCTCCTCCATTAAATATTGTAATATCAGCATAGGAGACACATACTCGATTTTCCAAAATCAGATATACTGAAACATCCCAAAAAAGGCAGTTAGATGTCCAGGTCTCTGCGACCGAGACAGATCTCCCATTGTCACACAGCAAGGAGGCACGCATATCCCTCGCTGTGAGCAAGGCGGAAGCAGTTGATATTTATTACCTAGGTAGGTTGAAGCACACAGTCATCACTGGTATGCCAACCTGGAAGTACAGCTTTAATGGGGAAGGTGCCCTTCGAGTGTCACTGTGGCTCGAACGGTGAGACCCTTAAATCCCATACCCTTCCTATCTTGACAAACAAACCTTAAAGTCTCAGGTTCAAATTATTAAACGAACGATATCGTGTGCTTTGGTGTCATAGACTCCGGAGAAGAGCACTGCTTACGGACTTGAGCCTTCCAGAGTTGAGGCTGGACCACTCATATCAGGGTTAGGGTACATGATGTTGAGATTGACGTGAAACGTTTTTGGCCCAACCGCATTGGTGATGATTTCCGATGGCTTCAGGCATTCGGAACAAAAAAACGATCGGCGTATCAGATCAACGCTAAGCCCAAGTCACATTGGCGGCGGGTGATGTTATGTAGCTTTTTGACATGCGTGTTACACACACCAAAGTTCTGCTTCGAGACGAGGACTCATCAATGGAAGCCAGAAGCGGTGCTTCATAGCGATTGATCACGGGATTGCCCTTTTTGCTCTGTGCTCAAAGGGCCACATGGCACAGACAAAGAGATGCTCGTTTTTGTGCGTGATTGCCCCTGAATGGCGTTTAGTTGTTGGTGGGCTGCTTAAGCGCGCTGCCATGCCCAATCGACACTGTTTTAACCGACTACAACATTTTGACGCCGACTGCATCGCTGTTGATTGAACCGGCTTGCTGATTTGCAGAGATAGAGATGACTCGACCCCGCCAACTGCCGCGAGCTGCGCGCATCGCTATTGCTAATGCAGGCTGCATCACAGTATCGCAACTGCGCGCATGGCGAGAGAAGAGGTACCTATCCGTAGGTATCCAGGAATTGGGAGCCCGATGCATTCCGTGTGTGTGGACGATCCAGACAAAGGCAAAAAGGCAAAAATAAATGCACCCCTGACTTTCGTCACAATCCGTTTCAGAATTTGAAAAGTTCTGGAACGTCTTGCTCCGTCAAAAAACCGATGTGTACAGTTAAATCCGTTTCTCAACAATATTAACAACGAATACAGAAAGAAAGATACGACGACACAATTTTGGGAATTTTTTGAATGTCAGATACCTGAGGTACCTCAGACCTGTGCTGCAGGAACGGGGTCTTGGTGCTTGACGAAACAAGCCACCTACGAGAAGAGTGACAGGGTCTCGGTAGTGGATGTACGTGACCCCTCCTTTTCTTCAAATTCCCATCTTCTTTTCCCACTGTTTGCAATTTTGTGGTTTGTCTCTGGTGCTTTCTGTCGCATTGGCCACGCGGGCTGATGATGAGACTCAGGTCCGTGTCGTCGTGCAAGGCATAACCCAAGCGCTTCCTCTCTACACTAGAGTCCTTTTTTTTTTTTTTTTTTTTTTTTTTTTGAAATACGAAATAAATTCAGGTCCCATTGGGACTTTGAGTGGAGTCTGCTGCGGGGGGGTGGCCCCTCTAGCGTTGCGGCAAGTAACCTGGGTCCTGGACGACTTGAGAACCTCCACAATTCAATGCAAGTCCACATTCACGGGACTGCGAGCGGTGTGGATAGGATTAATTGAATTGGATCCTGGGGGTGTGTGGTTACGTGGATTGGATTGGATTGCCCTGCATTGCCGTTTGTTCATGGACTTGGACGGATTCGTGCTGGCCTCTGGTTCCCATTGATCTCCCTTCAACTTCCTTAAACACATCAAATTACCTTTTATTTTTATTGAAGATAACCTGAAGAGGGCGCGCTCATTTTGTCGCAGCGCAATCTGCCTATTTTCTGCCCCTTCCATTTCCCAAACGGAAACACTGACCCTGTCAGCTCCGACTTCAGCACTACCTTACCTGTTGTGTGCGGCAAAGTGCGCAGGAATTGCGAATCAGGAAGAACCCATTTTATAGCTACCTACTGAACACCAAGCATCAAGCATCCAAGCATCCAAGCCTTCAAGCAAGCATCTGGCACCTGAGTGGCACCCGGGCTGCTGGCAGAATGGGCCGGACTAAGCCTGTACCGCAGCCGCTCACACTTGCGCTCAGCGACGACACTGTGAGTGGTGCTGCTGTTGCTGCTGCTGCTGCCGGCGGTGGTGCTACTGCTGGTGAAACCGTCCCGAATTCAGACGCAGCTTCACCCCGATCCCCGCGCTCACCCTTCCGATTTGGCCAGAAAAAGTCAGATAACCCCGGCGACACGGTGCAACTCGCTGACGTCCTGCACCAACCCGCCGATCCGACCCCCCCTCGTCCTCGTACTGCTGCTACTATCGCGACTTCTATCGTTCGACAGCGAGACCAGAAAATAATACAACAAGAGAAACGTTCCCCCGTCGAGAGCACTACACAGTATTCAAAGCCGCCACCCCTGCCCTCGCCTCGAGACCGAACTGTCGACCAACGGGCTCGACAACCCAACCAGCCTCCGCCACAGCTGGGCCACAGGAACCCGCGGCACGACGACGACAAGACCTCAAAATCCAGCTTCTTCTTCAATTTTGGAAAATCGGCCAAGCCAACGGACCGTCCCACCACGCACCATCACACAGGCTCCCGCACCGATATCATGTCTAGGGATTCCGACCACCCGAAGAAGACCTCGAAACAAACCAGCACTAAGCAATCGGGTACGTAGATCGATCGGTGGCATACTACTACTACATATCCCCCCCCCCCATGTTCTAGAATCGACCATGCGTGCTGGCCCATAAACCGGCCCCTTGGTACAAACCCGCATCATCCGTCTCACCTACTTTGCATGGCCTTGTTTCAAGCCCCGCTAACAACTCCGTGCGTGCCTGAATTTCCAGAACCGCCCCAACAACAGCAAGACCTTCTAGCTCAAAGACCTGTCCAACAATCCAAATCTGAAGTGTCGCTGGCGTCGTCCGTTGACTACGACACAGGCAGCTCTGTAAGCGGCTCAAATTCGAGAAGGCACAAACCAAAACCTTTCAACCTGCTCAGCCGCACGAAATCGACAAAGGACAAAGACGAAAGGGAAAACAAGGACGGCCCGAGCCCTAGGGACAGAATTCCACTGCCAATCAGGGCCCCCGAGTCCGAAAAAGCCTACGCTTCTGCACCTCTAAAAACTGCTCCCCTTCACGCGCACGACCGATCGTTTCGCGAGATGATGTCCTCGGCGGTACGCAATCACTCGGCAGAGAGGTCTGGGGCGAGGGACATTGGTTCCGGGAAATTGAGAGACCACGAGAGGGATCATAGAGGCCAGCCGTCTTCCTTTAGGGAGGCAAGCGGCTCGGCGGCCTTTTTTAACAATATTAAAAACAGCAAACCAGTCGGAATGATCACAAATCGCCTCTTCGGGGGATCCTCGAGGGGCGAGAATCAGGCACCTAGAGAGCCAGTGATTGACGACGAGAATTATGTGCTCAAAGTCATCAATCTGCCCTTGGTTGAACAGACACGCTTGACAAGGATATCAAAAAGACTCGAAGATTCACGAGACAAGACCGAATTCTGGATGCCGGCGTTCCCGTGGAGAGCGATTGACTATCTTAACTACAAAGGAAGTGATGTTGAGGGTTTGTACCGTGTTCCTGGGAGTGGGCCGCAGATCAAAAAATGGCAGCGCAAGTTCGATGAAGGTTCGTTTTTTTAATTTTATTTCAACTCTTATGAACGCTCACTTACATGTTCTCCAGAACTCGACGTCGATCTTTTCGAGCAACCGGATCTTTACGACATCAACATTATCGGATCCATGCTCAAAGCTTGGCTTCGTGAGCTGCCCGACGAATTGTTTCCCAAGGAGGCCCAGGACAGAATTGCGAGGGAGTGCGCTGGCGCAGAGACAGTCCCTCAACTTCTCATTGAAGAACTTTCGAACCTCTCACCGTTCAATTACTACCTCCTGTTCGCCATCACCTGCCACTTGAGCCTCTTGCTTGCTCACTCAGACAAGAACAAGATGGACTTTCGAAATCTCTGCATCTGCTTCCAACCATGCATGAAGATAGATGCATTTTGCTTCAAGTTCCTGGTATGCGATTGGCGGGAGTGCTGGAAGGGATGCAAGAACGAGGCCAAGTATATCGAGGAGGAGTATGCGCGATTCGATCAGCCACCACCGCTGAGGGCCGTCACTGAGGCACGAAAACACGGAAATGGACTTAAAACCGGGGCCGGCACTGGCAACGGGAACGGGAACGGAAACACAACTACCAACACAAATGTGAACATCAACGTAACTCCGCCGCCCACAATGGCGAACGTGATGCCTAAAGTAGAGGAAAGGCAAGAGCAGCAGCGCGCCGTCTCTTCTTCCAACAGCACCAGCAGCAACACGGGCTCCAACCAAAGTGCGAGTGAACAAAAACAACAACGGTTAAAGAAAAAGACAGTTCAGGAGACACAGCCCATCGTTGATAGTGGATCCCCTATTGCGACCACCACCCTCACGATCAATAGCGAAACACCACCAAGAAAATCAGGAGATCTACGGCCTCTTTCGCCTATTAAGCCATTGTCGCCCTTGAACTTCTGATGACCCCAAGCGAAGATCGGGAGATTTATTTCATTCCTATCCCTCTTTCTCTTTAATACAACCACATACGACTTTCACGCCGTCAAACGATCTTTTTTCTTCTTTGTGCCTATCTCTACCTATACTCTCCAATACCTATTTCTTAAATATTCACCAAACACCCATTTTTTTCTCACCACAAATGTACACAAAGAGGGATCGACTCAGCCAGCGGTTCACTACACCCACGACCGGTTGTTGTTGGCTGAAAACGAGATCTTCAGCATTCCTAGTCTACATCTGCATTGCGTTTCTAATTTCTTGTTTGTCTTGTTTGAATACCCTTTGAGTTTTTCCACGCGCGGGATTTCCCTCCAAGGAAATCAACATCACAGAAGACCTACGCTGCGTTTTTTTCTTCTTCTCAGTTCTTTTCGTTTCGAAAGATTTGACCTTACGGTGGTTGACCTCGCTGCAAAAGTATCTTATATCCTCTGGGTCTCGGAAGCCCTTGGAATGGCGGTTGAATAGGATACCAAAGGGAGGTGAAGGGTGGATTCAACCTATGTGTGATAACCAAAAGAGTCTTTTTCCCATATGGAAGCAAAAGGGGTGAAAAGAATCTTACTATTGGCTTCTTTTTCTTCTTTTTTTGATTTCGTTCTTCCTCTTGTTGATTATCGAAGACCTAAGTTGTTTCTGATCTTTCTCTGCAGTCTTGCTTGCAAGAGCAAGAAGCATTCGTCTAATGGAAGGGGTGGAGGAGATTATTTTGGTTCTTTTTTTTTCTTTTCTGTTTTTATTTATATTGTGGTTGGGTGGGAGCATTTAAAAGCATTGAGCCGCACGGGGAAAGGGAGGGCGGGAGGGGGATTGTGTTTATTGTTTTCTTTTGTTCCAGTGTTTTACCTGTTTACTTTTTGTTCTTGTAACTAGTCGATAGATGAAAAGACTGGTTTGTAGGATATGGTGACAAG
Organism: Podospora fimiseda; assembly: GCA_033297215.1. Classification (NCBI taxonomy): domain Eukaryota; kingdom Fungi; phylum Ascomycota; class Sordariomycetes; order Sordariales; family Podosporaceae; genus Podospora; species Podospora fimiseda. The sequence goes on along the minus strand of MU865312.1, from coordinate 121,456 downwards.
GGAAAAGAATGGGAGTCCCTTACGGACGGGTGGGACTGTGGAAAACAAAACGCTCTTTGAAGTGTTTGGATTTTCGGGTTCATCGTCTTGCTGAGTAATAAAAAACAAAGTGGCATGTCTCTACATATAACAAGGTGTTGATTGTTTGGCTTTGGAGAAGTAGTTGGGTGAACCGATTTGTATGTATGCGCATGTACATTGATCACAGATGAAAGAAGAAGCAGTAAGTACTTGATACTTGGACCAATCGAGCAGCAAAAATAATCTCCTTGAATTTTTGTCCATTATTGGAGAACTTGAATGTGACTTTTCCCTCCAATTTTTTCTCATTCCGTACCTTTTTAATGCCAATGAAGGGAAATATTCCTCTAACTAAGCAAGGAAAAAGATATAATAAATCGTCAATTAAGATCAAATCCATATAGAAATATTTCTCCTCTTTTTTCTTCCCATTTTATAAAAGCCCTCCACAAATTTAGATAAATTTGGATTGCGATTTACGAACTTACAGACTTGGAGGAGCGGTAGATTTTCTAAAAGAGCTGGGGATTGCGGGGCAGACGGACCCTTGCCGATTGCGCTTGGCATGGTATAGAATGTGTGGTTAGGTCCGTGCTTTTGATACGAACTTTCTCAGCGCGCAGGGGGAAGCTATTATCGCCTTTTTTTTTTTTTTTTGGACTGGCGCCCCTCGATCTACCTACCAAGGTTCCCGCCGACAGCAATTGACGAAACCCCACGATGCGATAGAAGAGACGGGCGGTGGATATAGAGCAGAAAAAGAAAAAATGTCGGCGCCCAATAGCTTGCGGTGCCTTGCGAGGCCGTCAACTTCTCTCACCCTCTCCTTCTCTGGACTACGGATAGCTCCATTCTCGACCACCGCCGTCCATGCTGCATCTCCTATGACGAAGAAGAATGCGAGCAGAGAACCAGCAGCCCCCTACCGTGCCGGCAAGAAGTTGCAGATTTCAAAGTTCAAGAAAAAGAAGGTCATCGAAAGGGGAAAGGCCCCTCTACCCGGAGAGCGCAAGGCATACCGCAAGAAGATCGTGCTCAGCAATGACAATGCCCTTCCCGTGAAAGGGTTGAAAGAGATGGGTGCGGATACCCTGCAGAACTCTGAAAATATCGGCAAGATTGTGGCTTTGCCAGAGTCCCTCCAGGATCAACTGCGCATCACCGAGACTTTTCAGCCCACGCAGAGCTGGAAAATGTTCAGGAAGCCGTCGGTTCTCGTGCGCAAGGAAACGGTTGAGCTGGTCAACAAGATGGACAGTGCTGCTGGTTCCAAAAGTACTCTCAGATTGGTTCTGACGGGCGACAAGATATCAGGAAAGAGTTTGCTTCTGCTTCAGGCTCAGGCACACGCCTATCTGAACAATTGGATGGTGATTCATGTTCCAGATGGTACGAAAAGAAAATATCCTCCTTCTCACAAGAATGAGACTAACTGTCTTCCCAAACGCAGCTCAAGAACTCACCACAGCCTGCACCGAATATGCCCCAATCCCAGACACCAAGCCCGTTCAGTACATGCAGCAAAACTACGTGCTCAAGCTTCTCCAATCCATCAAAAAGGCAAACGAGAAGATTTTGGCAAAAATCACCACAGTCAGCTCCCACGTAGACCTCCCACAAAACATCCAGATCAACTCCCCTCTCCTGGCCCTCATCAACGCCGCCAAGGAACCCGAAGGTGCTTGGTCCGTCTTCCGTGCCTTGTGGCAGGAACTCACAGTCCAAAACGCGAACCGTCCTCCCATTCTTTTCACTCTCGACGGTCTTGCCCACATTATGAAGATCTCCGATTACCGTTCACCGGCTTACGAGCTCATCCACTCGCATGATCTGGCGTTTGTGCGCACCTTCGTCGATGCGCTCCAGGGCAATGCTAGGTTCCCCAACGGCGGTGCAGTCATTGCTGCTACAAACAAGAGCAACGCTCCTCGCGCGCCCTCGATGGAGTTGGCCCTTTCTCAGAGACTTGCTGAGCAGGAGAAGAAGCCCGCTTCTGAGATCCCCAAGAGCAACCCTTATTTGAAGGGATATGACGCGCGAGTAGAGAACTCGCTCAGGAATGTTGAGGTGATGAAGCTCAAGGGCGTGAGCAGGCCCGAGGCTCGGTCTCTGTTGGAGTACTGGGCTGCTAGTGGAATGTTGAGGGCTACGGTGGATGAGCACGAGGTTAGCGAGAAGATGACGTTGAGTGGTGGTGGTATTTTGGGTGAGATGGAGCGCACATCTCTGTTGACGATGAGGATTTAGAAGAAAAAGAATTGGCCCGTGTAAGAAATGAAAGTAACCGTTTTGTATGTGTAAATAATTATTTTTTCATGAGATACAAAAAATCCGGGGATTGGGGAGGGGGCCATATACATAAAATGAGGAATGTGCTGATGAGCTGAGCTAGAAAATGTATTATATAGACTCACGTGTCCGATTTTGGACTCTTTTTTGCTGTTCATTCATATCCATGCCTATCAAATCTCATGTGACATAGAGAAACCCCCCTTACTTTGTCTTCTTTTCCCAACAACATAACTTTCATTTCTTATCCGTTTCAGACGCACAATAAAGACCCTCCAAAATAAACGCCCGGAAACATGAAAGCATAGACCAAACATAAATAATCCTTTTTCTAAGACAACGCCAATGTTTACAACTCCTGGCTCCAGTCTCTTTCCCCGCCAGAGGTGACGAATACCAACCTCGTACCATTGCCAGCTGTTTGCCAGACCTAGAAACAAAAACAATTAGCAACCATTTCATAAGAGCGAAAGAAAAGGGAAAAAGATGACTCACATCCAGATCCGTATACTCCTCCAAAGCAGTCAACCACTGATTCTCCGTAAATCCCTTTGCAATAACTCTCTCCTTAACCTTTCTCATGCTCATCTCAATACCAAACTCATATTCATCCTCATCCGCATCATCAGGCCTGCAAGCCCCGCTGTCCGCCAGACCCTTGACAAGGTTATAAATTTTGCTGCTGGCATTGAGTGCCCTGCGGTTGCCATTAGGGCTGTTATCGGCTGCCAGACTCTCCTTGCTTGCCTCGACGAGACGAAGGGCCTCGTCGACGTCTTCTTGGGTCACTTCCTTGGCAAACCGGAGACGAGCGAGGGCTTGGGCGAGACGAACTACGCCCAAGAGGGTACGAGGGGTTGTGTGCCCGAAATTTTGAGCTGATTTCTCGTTGCGCTTGTGTTGGTTGCGCAGGCGAACGTAGGTCTTCACCATGTACTCTGATACGTCCTCGGGCACGACGGGGCGGAATGTGCGTGCCTTTGCTACGTAGGCGCGGACTTCGGTTGGGGTGAAGACGACGCCATTTGTGGTGCCAAGGTCGGGGTGCCTGTTGTGCATGTGCACGTAGGCGACATGCTTGGCGAGTTGGGCGTCCGAGTCTCTGTTGGGTGTGTCGAGGAGGAGGAACATGACATCGAAACGGGAAAGGAGGGCCGCGGGGAGGTTGATGTTTTCCACTGCGGTGAGACGGGTGTTGTACCGGCCGTATAGAGGGTTAGCGGCTGCGAGAATGGAGGTTCGGGCGTTGAGGCTGGTAGAAATGCCGGCCTTGGAAATGCTAATGGTTTGCTGTTCCATGACTTCGTGGATGGCGGTACGGTCGTTGTCGTCCATTTTGTCGAACTCATCGATACAGCAGATGCCGTTATCAGCGAGGACGAGAGCGCCGCCTTCGAGAATCATCTCGTCGGTGATGGGGTCGCGCATGACGGCGGCTGTCAAACCGACACCGCTGCTGCCGCGACCTGTGGTGTAGACACCGCGGGGGGCGACCTTGGAGATGTATTTGAGCAGCTGAGACTTGGCCACACCTGGATCACCCATCAAGCAGATGTTGATGTCACCACGAATACGCATGCCGTCGCCTACTTCCTTGGTCACACCGCCAACCAGAAGGAGGAGTAGAGCCTTCTTGACGTCCAGATGGCCGTAGATTTCGGGGGCGATCGACTTGGCAAGCATATCGTACACGTTTCCGGACTTGGTGAACTTTATAATTTTCTCTATGACGCGAGGGTCGATGTCGGCAAGCATTTCGTCGTACGCTTTCTTGTGCTGGGAGATGTGATGCGCCTCGAGGTACGTGTCGGTCAACAGACCAGCACGCATCGCCTGCCAGCCGGTGTAAGGGGTTGGGAGGAAAATACCAGAGATGTCGACAAGATCACCGGGGTTACACTTTCTCACAAGGATACCGGAGCAGAGGACGGTCAACGTCCTGGGAATCTGTCCGATGGGCACTTGCTCGGCAAGCTCCTGAATCTTGACCTCCTGGAATGGCAAGAACTTGGATGCTCTCGAAGAGGGATAAAGCTGCCCCTTGGCCTGGTTGTCCTTGCAGTCCTGGGATGGGCAGAGAGCAAGAGGTGCATACTGCTTGTCGGTGACGGGCTGAAAAATTTCACAACCACAACGGTCGCAGGTATATGCGCTGACTTGGACTATAGGTTTGACGTCTGATACTCTCGTCGTAATACCCCGAATTGTGATGAGATGGCCGAGATGATCGCCGCGAACTTGACGCACAGAGAGCGCCTTTGGGGGCTCGCCTGACATGGACGTCCTCGGTTTGAAAACAAGAGTGTAGCGGCGGGTGAGCTGGGCAGGGTACTGGTCGTTCAAGAGGGTTGGATCCGTTATCCTTTCGGCGACTTCTGCGAGCTCCTGGTTGCGCTGCGTCCGGTTGGCCATGAGCACGTCAAGTACGTCGTCCTTGAAAGAGATTCCCTGGCTTGGTTGTGGCATGAGCTTGTCGATAGCTCTCGAAAGAAGCTCGACATAATGCCTGGTATTTTTCTCGATCGACTCGACAAGTTTGATATTCTCGCCCTGTTCTTTCTCAAACTGATCAACATCATCCAGCTCAATTATGGCCTCGTTGGTTTTCCTGTCGGCAAGTCGTTGAAGCATATCTTTGTACTTGTGTCTTGGGGCGGTGTTCTGGGCCTTGTCCTGTGCACGCCGTCTCTGCTGCTGCTGGCCTTCATCTTCGTCCATAAAGTCATAGTCGCTGAATTCGTCCTCGTCAATGTTGATATTCCCAAGCGCAGTAGTAATGGTCTCCTGGGGGGAAGTCTTGAAGTTGTTCAAGAAGCTCTCGATAGCGGCTGTTTTTCAAGCATTAGTGGGTTGCGATTGACTTTTTTTTTTCTTGTTCTGACCTTGGTGGAGCTCATAATTGACGGGCGCTGTCATCTGTAGGAGCGCCATGGTTGCGAATTATATGGTGCAGAATCTCTGCAGCTTGGGGGTCTGAGTAGAAATAAATGTTGGTGTTGCGACAAATTGAGACTTTTGGAAATCTTGTCTCTTCAAAGAAAACAAAACATACATTGGGCACGCCCGCACACGCTAGGATGCGGGATGCAGGAGGCTGGGGCTTGTTACTTAATTCACAAGGAACAGGGGGTGGGTTGCGTTCAGGCACGCATCCAACGCGACTTTTACGCGTTTGAAGTCTAGGGGTAATTAAACACCCTGCAATTCAGCGAGAGGCTTGACACGCAGCTGGTCGACACCTGACAGAGCCCGGTGTGTCCCCGGGAGACCTTTGGCGGAGCCGGACTCGGTGGCTGAATCAGCGCTGCCTCGGCACATGCAACCAAATTGCCGGCACAATGCCCCGTCCAAGTTCCTGTCCCCGAGGCGAGCTATTGCTGTGAAAGCGGGCCCCGGAATATCGGCCTTATATGACGAGGTTGGAGATGTACATGTAACCTAATACCGCCCATCATACTACGTGCAAAAACATAATTCAATAGAAAAAAAAACAATGGCGCCGCGCAAGAACGCGCATTCAACGGCGGCCGAGATCTCGCTGGTCAATCTTCAGAATTGCTTTGTGAACCTCCCCGCCTCTCTCGCCTCACTCCTTGCAAACGTCAATACAGTAAGCTCTTGTTGTCTTTTAGCCGCAAACCAAGGAGTCCATTCAATTGACATCACTAATCAAATATAGCCTGCCCAAAATGTCGTCGTCGAGCTCAACTACCGCGTCCCTGCCCCTCCGGGTTCCAACAATTCAGGGGCACCCAACGCCCCAACAACTAAATCAATCTACCTAGGGTGGACCGGAATGTCCAGCAAGAGAAAGATTGCCCCATTGGTAGGCAGAGATGGAATCAATGGCAGCCGAGGAGTCCGGGACCAAGAGGTCTCTTCCGTCGAGGTGGACGCGACGCTTGGTGTATCTTTGGGATTAAAGGACGGCCAGAAGGTTATGGTCTCCATCCACTTTGATCCCCCAATGACGAACACGGTCAACATCGAACCACTCACGCCTGAAGACTGGGAGATGATTGAACTCCACGGTTCCTTCTTGGAAGACAACTTGTTGTTCCAGATCCGAGCTGTTCCCAACCCTCTCTATGCGCCGGGAGGCGTTTTGGCCGAAGCCCATCCGTTGACTCTACACTTGTCACAAACCTCGACCGCGAATATCAAGGTTCTCTCGCTCGATCCCCCTCTGCCGGCCGAAATACCCTTTGCCAAGATTGCCCCTGACGCCGAGGTCATCGTTGCGCCCAAGACGCGACAAAAGCGAACGAGCAATAAGGATAACAGGAGTGTTGGTTCAAGAAAGAGTGGCAAAAGTTCAGGAAGCACCAAGCGGAAGAGCGTCAAGGAGGAGAAAAAGCCAGTTTTGTTCTTCCGCGGCATCGACAGGAAACACTGCCAAGACTGGTTTGACGACGAGGCGCCGGCTGAGGATCTCAGCGTATGGGTGGACAACGACATGCTGTTTACCAAGGAACTCAAAGGGGTGAAATGGGTTTCAGTTAGTGTTGTTCGACCGGCCGGTCTCCAACAGCCACTGGATCCTCAAAATCAGCCGCCAGAAGGCGATCCTGCGGCGAAGGCGTCGAGCAAGATTATTGCTCATCTGCGGGGCTGGGAGGAACCGCCAGATGGTCAGTCGGCAGCACTGTCCTCGCCGTTGTCTGCAGCCCTAGGATGTCAAGGAATAGTTGGTGGTGTAATCAAGATTGAGCCTGCGTCTACCCCATTGCCTCGTAAGACGACTGATCACGAAGGAGTCTCGAAGGATTCGGTTCAAAAACTCAAGATTTACCCATTTCAAAGCTCGACAACCACGGCTTCGGCTGGTCTCAAATTCGGAGGTCAATCCAAGGCCGAGAAGGAAGAAGCTGTAAAGCAAATCAAGCACATCTACGGCGACGGTGGAAGTAGGCTGCTCCTTGGTCCTCTTACAGATGGCCAGGTTTTGGGTGTTCACGAAGGCTTGAGCTGCCCCCGAGGCTGGGAAGGAGCCGTTGTGAGATTTGAGCCTGCTCAGCCCACGCCACAAGGGGGAGCAAAAAAGCCAACGCCTTGGATCTTGGGATCTGACTGGAAGCTCCCTCTGTCAATCCAGGCTCCCATTCCTAAGCCAACTTGGCTTACCGAGTTTGACGATGAGCTTGCCACACACCCTTCTGATTCCCTCCTTGTGGGCATTGACTCGCTGCTTGAGAAGCTCAAGTCCCATCTCCTACACATGTCCTCGGTTCTTCTGACCGGTGGCCAGGGCGCCGGTAAGACATCAGTTGCTCAGTCAGTGGCGCATACGTTGCGGGCATCGCAGCTGTATCATACAACATATTTTCCATGTGTGAAGTTGGTCAATGATGAGACAAGAATCACCACCATCAAGGAAACCCTCAATCGGCTATTCGCGGCCGCAAGTTGGGGAGCCAGACTTGGTGGCAAGGCGGTTGTGATTCTCGATGATCTTGACAAGCTCTGCCCTGCAGAGACCGAACTCCAGGTGGGCAACAACAATGCCCGCGCTCGTCAAATCAGCGAGGCCATTTGTGCCATGGTCAAGCAATACTGCGGCAGAGACAGCAATGTTGTCTTGCTCGCAACTTGCCAGGGTAAAGAGTCTTTGCACAATGTCCTCGTGGGTGGGCACATTGTACGGGACATTGTTGACCTTAGTGCGCCTGATAAGGCTACCAGGAGGTTAATCCTGGAGGCTCTCGCCAAACAAGGCTCGGTCTCGCCAGAGGACCCCATTGCGGATGGGGAAGACTTTGGCAGCCGCCCAACCACCGCAGACGGCAGCGCCACAGAGGGCGATAACGGGTGGATGGAGGGTCCCAGTCGACCTCAAGCCATTAGAGGAGGGGGCCAAACCTCTCGTGCCCCCAAACAGAGCGGCTTCATCTTGGACGCCGACCTTGACTTCTTGGACATTGCCGGCCAGACGGATGGCTACATGCCAGGAGATTTGATTCTCCTCATCTCGCGCGCCCGAAACGAGGCATTAAGCCGTTCCGTCGGGGGATGTTCCGACCTGAACCTGACATCCATTCACCTCAGTCGAGCAGATTTCACTTCTGCCTTGAAGGGATTCACGCCCGCTTCTCTTCGCAACGTAACTCTTCAATCATCCACCACCACTTTCTCCTCCATTGGCGGTCTTCAAGAAACTCGCCAGGTCCTTCTCGAAACTCTTCAGTATCCAACCAAGTACGCACCCATCTTTGCGCAATGCCCGCTCCGCTTGCGTTCGGGTCTGTTGTTGTATGGATACCCAGGTTGCGGCAAGACCCTTCTGGCCAGCGCAGTAGCAGGCGAGTGCGGCCTCAACTTTATCTCAGTCAAGGGTCCCGAAATTCTAAACAAGTATATCGGTGCCTCGGAAAAATCAGTTCGCGATCTCTTTGAGCGCGCCTCGGCTGCGAAGCCTTGTGTCTTGTTCTTTGATGAGTTTGACTCGATCGCCCCCAAGAGAGGGCACGACTCGACTGGTGTGACGGACAGAGTAGTCAACCAACTTCTGACGCAAATGGACGGTGCTGAGGGCTTGTCTGGTGTATATGTCTTGGCAGCTACTTCTAGACCTGATTTGATCGATCCTGCCTTGTTGAGACCGGGTAGATTGGATAAGAGTCTGTTGTGTGATTTCCCTAACGCAGAGGACAGGTTGGATATCATTCGGGCGTTGGCTTCTAAAGTTAAAGTGGATGATGTGGTCTGGCAGAGCGAGGATGATATGAGGGAGCTTGGTGAGAGAACTGAGGGTTTCACTGGTGCAGACTTGCAGGCATTGGTTAGTAACGCGCAGTTGGAGGCTATTCATGATGTTTTGGGGGATAGAGGTGAAGTGGTTGTTAGTAATCATTCACGGACTTCCCGCAGCAGTAGGAAGGGAGGAGCCGGTGCTGGGGCGTCGATTAGGAATTTTGTGCAGTTTAGGTACGGTGAGGATGAAGGGGAGGCAGATAAGGCGCCCAAGACTAGGCAGGTTATGTTGGCGGAACAGAATGCTATTGTTAATAAGTTGGAGGGAATTAAATTGGCTAGGAAGAGGGCTAAGAAGGGTCCTATGGGCGGGCAGCAGGATCAAAAGAATAATGAGAAAGAGAATGGTGCTGGGTCTAATCAGGAGGTGGTGATTAGGTGGGAGCATTTGATGAAGGCTTTGGAGGAGACGAGAGCTAGTATTAGTAAGGATGAGAGGGCGAGGTTGGCGAAGATTTATCATGAGTTTGTGGTTGGACGGAGCGGGGATATGAAGGATGGGCAGGGGAGTATGGAGATTGGAGGACGCAGTAGTTTGATGTGATGAAATAGACGTTTGTGTGTTGGGATAAAGTTGGGTGGTTATTAGAAAATTGGGCTTGGGCCTTTGGTTAATATAATTATTGCTTCTTGGAAAATCAAAAATTACGAGTTTGTCTCTGGCTGTCTCAACTTCGCTGGACTTTCGCGACTGACAAGAAATAAGAATGAGGGAGCCATAGCAGAGCGCCACTTAAAATAGGTGTATCCAAGGCCTATCTCATGATCATTGAACGCACTATTCTTTTTTTTTTTTTTTCTCTAAACTATTTCTGTCCCATTTTGTCTCCTTTATTCCAAATCCCAAACCTCCATCCCAACTCCACCAACTATAACCCTTCTCCCTCCACTCCCCTCACTAGTAATAACCTCAACATCCCCCGCATCAGCCACAGAACTATACTTATTGTCCAATAATTTAACCTTAAACCCTCCTCTTCCTCCTTCGCCCCTCCACAACTTTACTCTCTGGTCATTACTAACGCTTACCACGACAATCACTCCCTTTTCACTGGTACTGACAGCACACAACCCCGTAACTGCCGCAGCGTGTGCAGATTTAACTCTGTATCTCCCCTCAACACTGAACCCCTGCCCGGTAGAATCATAGACTAGGTCGACAAAACCCAAGGCATTATCGTCTCCTCCTGTTGCTATCACCCACTTATTATTATCTGCGACGAGGTCAAGAGTTTTGATGCTGCTTTGATGGATTTTGATCGGAGGATGGGATAACTTGAGCTCCGAGGGATTTTGAGTGCTCTCATGCCAGAGAGCGAGATGTCCATCCGTATACCCCGTCAGAATATGTTCGGTTCCTGAAATATACCGGACTTGAGTCGGACAAGCACCGGTATAAAGACCTTTAGAAAGAAAAATAAACTCTTGACCCGCGGGAGAATAAGTATACGTCCTCATTTCCGAGTTGGAAAGGACCAAAGCGATTAGGATCGTATCGTCGAAAGAAGAATGGCGCAGATCAAAGTCCACTATACGAAGGTCTCCATCTTTTGTTCCGTCTGTCCAAACCGCTTCACACACTACGGCTAGACCGTCGTATGAAGAGTTAAGACGGGCGATGCGCCAGATGTAGAGTTCTTCGGACCCAGCGCTGGTGATGAGGTAATTTTCGTTGAACCACTTCATGGATTGGATTCCGGCGGAGTGTTTCTCTATTATGGCGAGGCATTTGAGGGGTTGGTTGGGTGATGATTGCCATATGCGGATGTTGGTGTCTTCGGCGGCTGTGACGACGTATTGACCGCTTGGACTGGCTGCTATGGCGCGGATCTCGCGGCCATGGCCTCCTTCTTTCAAGGTATGTAAGAAAGGAGCGGGTTGAGAATAGAGACGCATTTGGGAGGCCTTGGTAAAGACTAAGCGGAGTTGGTTTGGGTCGGTGGAGGGTGAGATGCACGCGTAGGGACGGTGAGCGCCGCCGCATTCGATGCTGGCTAGGACTGTGCGGGTGCTTTCGTTCCAGACTACAAAGTGTTTGCCTCGAAAGCCGTGGAGGATCAGTTGGGTTTCGGTTGCGTTGATGGGAGAGAACCAGGCACCTTCGATCATGCCTAGTGGAGGGGAGATCTCGTGTTGGAGGTGAAGAGATGGGTCCTTGTCTGAGGAGGAAAGAGTGTAAATGCGATATTTCCCGTCTCGGCAAGCTGCGAGAAAGGAGTTGGTGCTCCCTGGAAGAATAGAGATGGCAGTGATGGCGTCTTTGCCTTTGGGATCTCGGCGGGAAGTGAGTGGGATGAAATCCGAGGAGTCGCTGGTAGTGTTGTGAACAGTCAAGGCGCCAGTTCTGGAGCCGACGATGAGACTTGAACCCGCAAATGCGGATGCGGTAATGATACAGTGATCTGTAAGGACAATTTTGCGAGGGTCGGTAGTGGATTTGCCAGAAGAAGGGTCAAAGTTGAGGATCACGGCGTGATCGAGACTAAGAACGGTGATTATAACTGACCAAGATCGCTCTTCCTCGGTCTGATAGTCCTGAAGGAGGATGATGTCTGATATTTTACCGGAGAAGTGCGCCAGCTCGGAGACCCCGTGACCCTTTCGGTACAGGTAAACCTTCCCAGTTGCGCCGCCCAGTATGACTGAATTCTTGACAGGAGCCTTCATGACCATGTAAGATCTGAGATCGGCGGTAACTGTTTCTGAGACGTGGACCTCGTCCCAGTTGACTGAATTTGCAATGTTGGCAAGGAATAACCTGCCAGAGGTTGCAGTGGCCATCAGAGTGTCATCTGAGAGGAATGAGTATTTTTGGAAGGCATATTTTACCCCCTTCTTAGTCATTGGTTCTTCAACAGTCATTGTCGAGAGTTTATGACTACTTTGGAGTTGTTCCAAAACATCTTCCAGCGAAATGGTAAGGTCGAGATGTGCGTATTTTTGCGTAGTATCTCCTGTTCGGCTACCAGAGATGACTACCTTTCCATCTGCGCCTCCTGTCGCTATCAAAGGTTCCTGGCCACCCTTGACTGAAACAGCGGCCGACCAAATGTTTTTTCCATTGTGACAGCTGCTGGTACTACAGTTTTGAAGAGTTGCTATAGACTCAGAATCTGAAGTCAACCGGCCTTTCCATTTCTCTAGATCAAGGGTGAGCTCCCATCTCTGTCGTGTGGTGTCCTCGCCGAAGGAGAAGATCTCGATGGGTCCGTTGATGACTTGGTTCGAACGTCCAAATTTAACATGCCATATTCTGGAAAGATGGCCCATAGAAACTGCTAGGCATCTGGATGAATCGTTCTTGTTTTCCTCCTTGGCCTCGGAGTTATCTCCAAACCCAGTTTCTCTGGCCTCTGCAAGAGCTTTGGAGTCAATCTCTTGGCCTTCCGGGGCAGAGACTTGACGGTCCGTTACATCCCATATTCTGATTGTCCTGTCATCACTGCAGCTCGCAAGCAGTCTGATAGTGACACCAGGTGCAATCTCGATTTCGCCCGAGATGCTCACGCCGAATATTGAGCCTTCGTGGCCGGTGAAGACATAGAGGACTTCCCACTGGGAGGGCTGCGAAGAGTCAAAGTAATACTTCCAGACAATAATCTCCCCAAATACGGTTCCTCCTGCGACCAAAATGGTGTTTGAATCTAGTCGGCAGAGGTTGGCCGAGTATAAAATTGGACGTGACGGAGACGTGAGAGAGCCAAAAGTGAGACCGTGTCCATCATCGCTCACTAAAAATGGAAGTATCTCATTGTGAGCTGTAATGAGAGCACCTTTTGAAGTTCCAGCTGGGAACAAAATGCCGTCGTATATCCAGTCTGGGGCTTTCAACTCGATTGGTGGGGAAGGCGTTGCTCCTTGAGCAAGGGCGTGGAGTGAGGAAAGCGGCAAAACGGTCACAGATTGACCTCCCCAAATCAGAACGCCAGACTCCTCATTTGCGGGGCTTGACTCGGAGTCCGAGACGTGGATTCCATGTATGGGTTGAGAGTAAAAGATTTTGAGTTGGCCGAGAGGGCGGGAGGTTGCGAGATCATAAACCCCGAGCCATGTATCCTCAGCCACAAGAAGATATGTAGTTTCCCCTGCGTCCTGAAATGCCAACGCAGTAATAGGATTGAGCACAGAATTGTATTGTAACTGTTGTGATGTAAGTGCTGGGTCGTGAGGAAGGGGTGAGTCAATATTAATGGGTATATGGGATTACCTTTTGAGCCATGATGGCAGAGATTGATAATTCCATAAGATATTGAGTGCGCGAACTTAAGATACAAAAGAAATTTGGTTCATAAATGTCATAATATCATCTTGGATGTTCCCTTGTGATTCACTTGGTATGGATGGAGCTAGGTGAATGGGAATTTTCCCGTTGAAGTTTTGCGGGAAGCACGTAGAACCCTAACCTTGGAACTGCCCAAATTTATTGCTGTTAGTGAGCGTAGTAGAGGGATCCGATTACGTATGTAAAATTTCAAGTTCACTAACAGCGAGTCTATCTCTATTACTTCCTAATGATCAAAGTTTCGAGTTTTTTTTCTTGGATATTGAGAAAAGAATCACTGACTTTTGGCAACTCCCAAAAATTCCCAGCACAATTTGATTTACTTCATCAATCTCTTGCGTTTTCACATCCCGCGGGGGTGGGGCGCGTGATGTGGTGATCCTCATTTTGAGTGGATGGACAAGCTATCTGCTTCGATTCTATTCATGTCAGAGTATCACAATACAGGAAGAGTAATTAACTTCAACTGACTGATTGAAGCAGCATAAACATCATGAAGAGTGACGGCGAAGACATAATTGAATTGACAATTCACTGATGAAATGCCCATCCATGATCTTTACCCTAACCCCGGATTTTAAAGCTGAGGAAAGCGGGGTGCGTGGGGCTGGCCGCTGAATGCCGGCGGGGTACCCCCTGGTTGGGCAGGATCCTGGTCGATCGAGAGCTTCATCTGAATCCATTTCCTCGAGGATCGAGTGGGGGTTCCGAATCTCACTCAGCAACTCATGGAAGGATTGATCTTGGTAGAGAATTCATCACAGATCCCATAAAATCAATTCATAAGAATCCCGCAATAAACGACAATTTCAAATATGGTCGGACTTGGCCCCAAGCCCCCTCCCTCCCGAAAAGGTACAGTGACCTGTCACTCACACTCATACACACACAACTCAGCCTGACCCTCACCGATACAACATTCGATCCTATAAAGCCCGATGCCGGAGGGGATTCAGATCTCTCTAGGCAATTTGCCCTCAGCACCTGCCTGTCCATCCAATGTTGCCTGGTTTCACCTGTAAAGGCTTTACTTGGTAACGTTAATGCTGTTGAACTGAAAAGAATTACCAACACCAGCCTATGCCAAGTGGTGTTTTTGAAAAAGGGAGTGACGGCCTGAGATGGGAAGTCGCGTGCCACCCCGGGAAGAGGCGAGCGGGCAAGGCGGAAGGGTGGTGGTGAAGGTGATATAAACCCCAGCATTGGGTGACATCACTCATCCCGTCAATCTGCCCGCCCTATCCTTGCGTGCTTTGCTTCTTTTCACAAACCACCCTGACCAGCTTTCACTCATTTCTCCACCTTTTACTGCCTTGGCCCGTGGCATCCATACTCAACTATAAGACATACCTTACCTGGTACTTCCTAATATACACACTCTCTCACAATGACACCTCATGGGAGACTGAGCAGAACCTCTTTCGACTCGGTTCGCTCGAATTCCTCAATTCGCTCGAGTTACCACAATCCTCTCTCCCGAACACAAGCCTATCATCACCACCACCGAGGCAATCAGTCCAGCCGGGAGGGCAAGGCCTGTGCGCTTTCGTCATCTTGCCTGATTGCTAACCATGGCTGTAGGCTCCTTCGTCGATGTCCCCAAGGACCTCCTCAAGGAGATTGAGGAACTCGAACAGCTTTTCACGGTCGATTCCGACAAGCTCAAACAAATCACCAACCACTTTGTCAATGAACTCGAGAAGGGCCTCAGCGTCGAGGGCGGAAGCATTCCCATGAACCCAACATGGGTCATGGCGTTTCCCACCGGCCACGAGACTGGCACCTACTTGGCCCTCGACATGGGCGGCACTAATCTGCGTGTCTGCCAGATCACTCTGACCGACCAAAAGTCCGAGTTCGACATTATCCAGTCCAAGTACCGCCTGCCCGAGGAGCTCAAAGTTGGCGACGCCGATGAGCTCTGGGAGTACATTGCCGACTGTCTCCTGCAGTTCGTTGAGACGCATCATAACGATATCAACAATGTCGACAAGATTCCGCTCGGTTTTACTTTTTCCTATCCTGCCACCCAGAACTACATCGATGAGGGTATTTTGCAGCGCTGGACCAAAGGGTTCGACATTCCTGGCGTTGAAGGCCACAATATTGTCCCCATGTTTGAGGCTGCCCTTGAGCGAAGGGTAATATCAAGTAAACCTGGATAGCAAAAACACAGCTGACACACCCTTCAGGGCGTCCCTATTAAACTCAGTGCCTTGATCAATGACACGACCGGCACTCTCATCGCTTCTGCGTACACTGATCCCACAATGAAGATTGGTTGTATCTTTGGCACCGGTTGCAACGCCGCTTACATGGAGGACTGTGGGTCCATTCCCAAGCTCGCCCATCTCAACCTCCCTCCTGAAACGCCCATGGCTATCAACTGTGAGTGGGGTGCTTTTGACAACGAGCACAAGGTTTTGCCACGTACCCCCTACGACATGAAGATCGATGCCGACTCACCACGCCCTGGCCAACAAGCCTTCGAGAAGATGATCGCTGGTTTGTATCTCGGAGAGATCTTCCGTCTGGTCATGATCGATCTTCACGACAACCACGAAGCGAATATCTTTGCCAACCAGGACATCTCCAAGCTTCGGAGGCCATATAGTCTGGACTCCTCGTTCCTCTCGGCCATTGAAGAGTGTGTAGCTCAACTACCATGGCAGTGAGATTTTGCTGACAATATAAACAGCGATCCGTTTGAGAACTTGTCGGAGACCGCAGACCTCTTTCAGAACCAATTGGGCATCACCCCCAATGGTCCCGAGCTTGAGCTTATTCGCCGTACTGCTGAGTTGGTTGGAACACGTGCTGCCCGCCTGTCGGCATGTGGAGTTGCCGCAATTTGCAAGAAGAAGGGCTACAATGAGTGCCATGTGGGCGCCGACGGATCAGTTTTCAACAAGTACCCCCATTTCAAGGCTCGTGGCGCCGCAGCTCTTCGTGAAATCCTTGACTGGCCCGAGAAGACCGACCCTAATGAGGAGGATCCGATTGAGATCCTGGCAGCGGAGGATGGCAGTGGTGTGGGCGCTGCATTGATCGCTGCGCTGACTCTGAAGCGTGTACAGGAGGGAAACATGCATGGGATTTTGCACCCTGAAAATTTTGCTTGAAACAGTAGTGGGCATTATGGCGGATTGAGGAGTAGCTCCTGGTTCGAGATGACTCTTATGAAAGAATGGATTTTAGAGTGATTTGAAGCAGTCCTGTGTGCATCTGTTTCTGTCCGTTCATGTGTATCTCTGTGTCGTTGATCACACCCATGTGTCGAAATATGATGAAAACAAAAATTCACTTGATACTAGACATATGGCTGTCTGTCTATGTACGTACTCGCTATCTGGTTCTTCTTTTCCCTAATTACATCAATCATGACCACATCCCCCTTGTGAGTGAGGTAAATGGCGTCATCACCACCCGAGGTGTCAAAGGTCTCAATAATCCGTGCCCCTTGGTTGAGAGTTTTTCGGTTTGGTTATGGAGTCCAAGGTTGGAGTTGAAGAGGAAGATGGTAACTGAGATGAAGTGATGCTGGTGAGCCTGATTTTGATTAGCAAAGGGTCCCAGTTTGTGCTGCGGGATGACTGTGATCACATTTCTGGAACCATATGTGGCGTCGCCCAATATTTATGAGTATTAGATAGAGGCTCTCCTAGCTTTTGGCGATGTGTCGGACCCAGGATGAGGAGATTCTCGCTATGAGCTTCAATATGTTCTAGCATATCTCAAAACTTGGTTAAACGATAAACATAGTGGATTTTTGGAACTGGAAGACTGGACTGTCATTGTTTGGTTGGTGTCTGAGGAGCTACAGGCTTTTTGTTTTCTCCAAAACAATACATATCTGATCGTCTTCTAAGTAGAGTATATATAGATGTTCTTCTGCTAAGCCTCTTTTCTCCAAACAATTTAACAGTATCTTTGTAACCTGAACCTGCCTGATAAAATAACACGGATGCGCCACTCCCTTGATAGTAGAAAATTGACCGATGACAAAGTATTAAACAGTGCAATGTAATGTAGAAGCTCATGAGCTGGCTCTGGTGTAACGATGTCCTCTTGTGCGTGACCTGCCTCGTGTGCTGAGAGGCCCACTGCGCCAGCAAGAACCCAAGAGACACACCAGCCTCTTGAGCTTGTGAAGAAATTCTTTCCCTCGTCTGTTCGACTCATAAGGAAGCTCAGGAATATCCGTACGTGAGCTGGTTTCTGTAGGAGCTTCAGCGATGCTTGGCTCGGTTTGTTCTGGAGACGGTTGATCCTGTGAGGTGGAGGACAGCTGGGGCCTGTCCCGGTTCAGTCGAAGACTCTCCAGTAACAGATTGTTGCTCGTTTGATGCCGCTGCCTTGATGCCATCGAGCGATGACATCAGGAGCTTGACATTGCAGATGCTGCTTTCGTTTTCGTTGCTCTTCAGATCCGCAGTTTTGCGATGATCCTCATGGAACTCATAGAGAATATTCCCAATCGTTTCCAGGAGTGACTTGTTGAGCTGATCATGAACGGGACTGAGCGAAGGGACGGCGGGAACTCGCCAACCCTTGTAAAGATTCCCATGCGTTCTTGGGATGTAGAACACTTGATGCAGCTGAACAAACTCATTGCATGGATAGCAAGCGTCTTTGCTCGCACAGATGACACGGGGCCTCCTACGGTTCCGGTTCTCCGGCAGCTCATAATATGCGACTATCTGCATTTCGGCGTGGATTTTCGAGTCGCACAGTGCCGTATTGAGTGCCTCACGAAAGGCAACGTTGGACTCTGGCTTGTCCTTTTTGAGCCTTCGAGAAATGCCATTGACACCAAAGGGAGGCAACCAACTTGGACCCTGGCATCTGTTAAGGCATTTTGCAAGGCTACCCTCGACTGGTACCTCCTTAACTCTCGAAAAGTATTGTGCATCCAAACTGACGGTTGTCACGGTTGCGTTCTTGAAGAGACCTGATTTTTTGGACAACTGAAATAGGAACTGAGACGCCTCGTAGTATCTGGCGAGCTTTTTAACACAATCGATAAACCTTGCTTTCTCTTGTGGAGCCAGCTCATTGGGAGCGATTCCATCAAAGATTATGTCCAAGTTGAACTCTGCTGTAAGGTGAGCGGCCAATTTGGTGATGTCCTTGATCGAGAAGCCTACGCTTTGGTCCATTTCAAATACGCACAGGGCGTTGGCGAGATATGTTGCGTCTCTAAGGAAAGCCGCGACTTGGTCCCTCAACTCAGTTGACTTCCGCTTGACTTTTCGATACTTGCGAACAGCTTCGACAGTGGTCATGATTGATGATCCAAAAAACGGTCTGTCATTGATGCGTCTCTCGTAGGTTTCATGATGTTGTTTGGATCTGATGCGAGATAGAAGTCGAGGTTTGCACATTTCCAGTATCGCAACCAGAACTCGGTCCTCGAGAAGCACTTCCTCATTCGAGAGTGCTTCCTCATCTGGTGAGCAGATGTGAGTAACAAAACTTTTCCAATGTCAATCTGGATAGCTATTTCATGGAGCTCTTACCATTGACTTTGACCTGAGAAAGATGAGCAAAAATTTCAGAAAGGCCGTCCGTGATCTGCGATATTATGTCGCTGTTGGAATCAGGTAGGTTCCTGTTGATTGCAACAACGACGTCGATCCCACTGGAGTCCATCGGCTCTTCAATACTGACGGCTACCACATGTGCATGGCTATCAGATACTCCACAAAGGAAGGCGAGGGTTTCTGACAAGCAAATCTCGCAACTGAATGACAAGACTCTCTCTGGGTCCCATTCTTCTGACGTCTGAGGTGGGGGTTCATTCTTCTTCGGGGTAGATGGGGCTCGTTTAAGCAAAGAGAGCAGAGCCAGTTTTTCTGCACAAGAGATCGCTCGACGATTTTGAGACTCGGACAGCATCATTTAGGATATGGTCATGATGGAAGTGACAAGTAGAACGGAGCACATCGCAGACTAAGCAGGGTCCTTGATTGTGCTTGGGAATTGCATCGAGTCCAGTGTTTGATAGGGATTGATACTTCATGGTTGAAGCTATGAACGTTTGTATTCTGCAGGCAGCCGTGAAGGACATTGTCCCATTCGTGGGATCTCGCGAGGGGCTGCTGCATACAGTGAGGCCTACTTCGACTTCGACAGCCTTGTTTGCAAACACAGACGGCCACCCGCAGCGGCAAACAAAACAATGCATTGGTCAGAGAAGACTGTTCACCCCATAAAGGTACATACTGGAAGCCGGTATTCTGAGATTGAAAGGTTAGCGTGTGTGAAACCAAATGATGGATGCCTACTTACTATCCAGTGTCCAATACCTCCTGCGCACTCCCTCCCACTCACCCTCGCCAGCTTTGGCGAGCTCTGACACGTCCACGTCAATCACCTGCCACTCGACATCAAGGCCAGCATCTGCGAGGTGCAGTTCCGAGACTTTCGTGTAAACGTCGTAGCAAATCGCCCGATCTGCACCGAGGCCGTTGAAGAAGCCAAAGATGCCTTGGCCATCCAAAAGACCTGGGATAAACTCAGTGAAAAACAATCGCAATTGCGAATAATCTTCCCCAAAGGTATCAAAGTATATGGCATCATATACATGGTTTTCCTGCAGAAGTTGCAAGCACACCTCTTGCCACTTGCCCTGATATACCTTGTATGCGCCCGTCTCGGGACCGCTTGCCTCCCAATCTGGCCCAAACTTGGATTCTGGATTGGAGATATGCTCAAGGACTCCAGGATGAGCCTCTATTATGTGATGTAGTGCAGGCTTGGTCTTTGCGAACATGCCATCGATAATGCCCAGGCCGAAACCAATGTTCAGGATCCTTTTTCCTGGCTCATTCCCAGGGAGAAGCGCATCGACGCTTCGTCGCATAATGTCTGTCTCCCACGCCATCATGACACCATTATTCTCGTCATCAACAAGCTTGCCGTCCAAGTATGTGACCTTGGACCGCAGATAGTCCTCAGAATTGACATCACCGCCCGTCTTCTGATTTTCTGCAACTCCGTTATCCACCACCTCAACCAATTCTGGTGGCTCTGCACCATCCTCGCCAACAACAACCATTTCTGATTCCGTGTTTGGCTGATGGGCGCTTTCTTGCTCCTCATCTTCTGCCTCTTCCATCTCTTCATCGCCACTGTCTAGCTCTTCATATCCTTCCAATACGCCGAAGAGCATTTCTGCTCTGACACCAGCCTCAACACATAAATTGTAAAGATCTTTTCGTCCAAGGCGATGTGCAACGCAGCCGGGAGTCTCGTTCCGGTCGTCTACATCGTTCCAGATGCCTCCCCAAAGGAGAAGCTCCGATACTGTCTTTTGCGCGTTTTCGAGGTCTTGAGAGTCATCTTCCTCTGAAGGGGAACCGCATGATCGGATGGCGGCATGAAGGGGAGTCTCGAGAGTAATGGGATCTTGGCATCGTGCTTTCTCGGGGGAATCAAGGAGCTTCTTGACGGCTTCAACGTCGTGTGCCCACGCCGCAGTGAGGACGCACTGGACCTCCTCGGGGCAAGTTGGGGAAATTCGAGCCGAAATGGAGTCAGGTTCTGAGTCGAGGAGGATCATCTTAAGCTTGTGTATTGTAATTTTATATCAAGTTTTAGGTTGTGTAAAGGTAGGTACTGTCTGAGAGTGAACCGTCGGTTCAAAATAGTGCCCCTCCCCCCACCAAATATTTTTGCGGAGCCCACGACGCTATCTGTTATCGTCGAGTTCCTAGGCTCCCTAGGTTGCAGGGGCCACAGGCCCAGAACACAGGGGCCAAGACATTGTTTCGGTGCATCGTTCCAACAAGTTCCTGGCCAGGGATCTGAGGTCATCATCAAGCTGTTCAAGTTCACCACAGGTAGGTAGAACTCGCTTTGATGTTATTTTAAAATAATCTTAACAATTTCAAGTTGTCCGTTTGCCTGTTTTTCAAAAGTCAAAGATGAAAAAGAGAATGCTTGTTTTAGCTAACGTCATCTGGGTGTCCCGCCGGAACTGGACCCTGGCAAGTGCGAGCGTCTCAAGCGATTCGCCAATGGCAACGAGTTTTGGTGAAACGTGCCTCTCGTCATTGCAATGGCACAGAAACAGAAAAAGGGCGCTGCGCCAGCCGCATATGATTTCAGTTGGTTTTGAAGAGGTTTAAACCTTGTTATTTACGTCCGCTACAGTCAATTGGCTTTGACGATACTTTTCGCCGTCAAACATATTCTACCTTGTAACCAGCAAAATAAGAATATCCCCAGTGGGTGAGCGGTGACGATACTTGCCCAAAACAGTGGAGTTTCAACTCCAGGATAGTGCCGGCAGGTTGGCAACAAGCTGTGGGTTTTGGTTGCTTGGCTGCTATCTAGTCGCTGGCTTTTACTTTGGTGGCGACGGCCGTTGGATGCTCCCCCTTCGATGCTAATCATCCAAGACTTAAAGACACAAACAAAAACCAGAATTTCCAATCGAAGCCGTGAACGCAACAGCAATTGGCGCGTCCCCCCAGGTTTTGTCGTCATGAAGTTCGGCGAGCAGCTCCGGTCGAGCATCATCCGCGAATATCAATGGTACTACATTGATTATGATGGGCTCAAGGCCGACCTCAAACGTCCCAGCGGCTCCATCCAACCTCCGGCCCCCGGCGGCGACGACACCACGACGAAATCGAGCAAATTGTCGCGACGGGAATGGACTGAGGATGACGAGAGTCGCTTCGTCAGCAAGCTCGAGGCTGAGCTTGACAAGGTCCATACGAAGCAACAGGTCAAGGCTATGGAAATATCACGCCGCATCACCGTCAGCGAGCGCGAGGTTCGAGATGTAGTTAATCGCCTCAACGAGCGCGGCTTAGGTGAGGAAGGACCAAGTGAGGAGGAGTTCATGATGCTCGAGGAGGACCTTAGCGACATCATCGCCGACGTACACGATCTCGCCAAGTTTGTCCAGCTCAATTATACAGGATTTTACAAGATTATAAAAAAGCATGATGTGAGTTGACCATCAGAGCAGATTTTGCTTGACCCAAGCTAATGCCCAGGAAGAAAATGACAGGATGGCATCTCAAGCCCGTTTTCGATACTCGTCTCAAAGCCAAGCCATTTTACAAAGAAAACTACGATAACTCCGTGGTCAAGCTCTCCAAACTCTACGACCTAGTCCGAACGAGGGGAAATCCTGTCAAGGGTGACAGTGCAGCTGGAGGAAGCCAGGGCAGCTTTATTCGACACACGACCAAATACTGGGTTCACCCAGACAACGTAACAGAGCTCAAATTGATCATTCTGAAGCACTTACCCGTGCTAGTGTTTAATGCTAGCAAGGAGTTTGAAGCACAAGACTCGGCCATTACATCAATCTACTACGACAATCCAGAAAAATGGGATCTCTACGAAGGGCGTCTGAAGAAGACCGAGGGCGCTGAGGCAATTCGTCTGCGGTGGTACGGCGGAATGCAAAATGAAACCATTTTTGTTGAGCGCAAAACCCACAGAGAGGACTGGACGGGCGAGAAATCAGTCAAGGCGCGCTTCGCCATCAAGGAAAAGAACGTCAACTCGTACCTGCGCGGTGAGCTTCTTCCGGCCGCCATTTTCGAAAAGGCACGAAAGGAGGGTAAGAAGTCCGAAAAGGCCATTGCGGAGGATGAGAGGTTAGCACGCGAGATTCAATGGTCCGTTCTCAAGAAGGGATACAAGCCAGTTTGTCGGTCGTTCTACCACCGAACAGCTTTCCAGCTGCCCGCTGACGCACGCGTTCGTATCTCGTTGGATACCGAGTTAACAATGATTCGAGAAGACAATCTCGACGGAACTAAGAGATCAGGAGACAACTGGAGACGCATGGACATCGGTATTGATTATCCCTTTTCTCAGCTTCCGCCGGGAGATATCGTCAGGTTTCCTTATGCAATTCTCGAAGTCAAGCTCCAGACTCAACTTGGCCAAGAACCTCCTGAATGGGTCCGACAGCTGATTTCCAGTCATTTGGTGGAGGCTGTGCCCAAGTTTTCCAAGTTTATTCACGGCGTTGCTTGCTTGTTCCCCGACAGGATAAACCTGCTTCCATTTTGGATGCCCCAAATGGATGTCGACATCCGGAAGCCAGTAACCCATGATTTTGGCATCAAGAGGTCGGAGGCATCAGCGACGAACTCGACATCGGATGACGAGGATGATGACTATGACTCCGATGAGGAGAACCCGGTAGGACCTAGCAATGGTCATGGCCTAGCAGCCAGGAATGGCCGGGCTGCGATATTACCAGCGGACATTGAGGACCAGACAGTCGATAGGCCGACTAACGACGATGTCTACTTGTATGATTCGGATACGGAAGATGACGAAGATAGGCTGGCAGAGGCTAGAAGGGTTGGTGGTTTCACATATTATTCTACCCTCGCCTCCAAATATTTGCATACTGCTGGTCGCGGTGCTTTGTGGTTGTTGAAGGAGATGGTCCCGCGGCCTCGGGCGACACAGGTTCCTCGCAACGCAAGACTCGAGTCGCTCCTGGGTACTGGTGAGATTCAACAAAGGAGATTCAAGGCGCCAAAGGGGAAGAAGATTTATGTACCCGTTAGAGTTGAGCCGAAGGTGTATTTTGCAGCCGAGAGGACGTTTTTGGGCTGGGTAAGTTCCTCTCATCATCATCGAATATGCATGTATGGAATGCTGATTTAATGGAATACAGCTCGAATACTCGATTTACATTGGCACAATTGCGGTGGCACTCCTCAACTTTAGCACGAAGCAGGGCAATCAGGCTTCTTTTGTGGCTGCTGGAGCATTTACTCTGCTGGCCATCGTTTCGCTCTGTTATGCTGTAGGGATTTATCTCTACAGAGGCAAGGCTATCCGCACTCGCAGGGCAGCCAAATTTTATGATAAGCTGGGACCAACTGTGTTGTGCGGAGCTTTGTTTGTGGCTGTTGCGTTGAACTTTGCTTTTGAGGGCGGGAGAAGGGATATGTGGTGATTGTGGGGTTACAAAGTATTATATATATACAGCATGATGGTTGTTTGCAGGTGTATGTATGTTTGTGTATGCTTTTGGATAGGAGGATGGCATATTTGTATTAGTATGGAGGACAGGACCATCGGCAAGCATTTGGAGAGCAGCGAATTCTTGACTTGTGCTTTTTTCGGTTCAAGGCTGGATAGGGCATAGATTGTAAGCAGCATCTAAGGAAGTATAGGGTAATCAACTGGATATTGATTGGTCGGCGATGCTTCTTGTCGTTACTCGCGGATACATTGCGCCATCGTTAAGTCGCCGAGGTGAGGTTTCACATCGGCCTCCACTTTCGGGGGTCCCAGAGAAAGAGTGTTCCCCGGACACAATACCGACTCGGTTACCACCCCGGATTTTTCTTTTTTCTGTTATTTTTAAAAACTGGGATCCGCGGCTGAGTTTCAGCCCGGGATGGGCCGAGACGTATGAGAGGACGTTCATTGAGGAAGGGGAGGTCGATGTGTCACAGCGCCTCGTCCGATGGCTTGCTTGTTGTTGTATAATACGCTCGCCCACTCCACCCACTCGAGGCCGAATTCGGAACGGATGTTATTTACTTGTTTTTTTCCTTCTTCAAGTCCATACATTTTGAGTATTTATATGTATATGAGGTAGGATCGTGACAAGACTTGTCTACAAAACTAAAACGTAAAAAAAATACTCTCACTTCTCGTGCTCGTGGGATGAAAAGGGGTTAAGCGCCGTTACTACTTTGAGAAAACTGCACTGCCGAGCTGAGCAAGCCACTTACAAAAACTTTTTCTATTCTTTGTTATATACAAACCTATTTCACTCAACCTCAACCTCGCCTTCCAAACCCCTCAAAACTCACATCAGTGTCACATACTACACCGGCAAACCACAGATAAACCGCCAAAATGCCAGTCAAAGTAATCACAACAGAGCTCGGCCACTCCATGCCACCCGAAGCCCCCCACAACATCACATTTTACATACCAGGGTGGGAAACAGCAAAAGCCCTTCGCCGCGGAGACCCAACTTTACTCAGTAAACTCTCATCTATATACCCTCGTTTCGGCCCTTGGTGCGAAGTCAAACAACTCGCTGGGTTTATCCACAAATCTCTTGGTTTCCCGGAAAACTATGGCGCGGTATTATTCGTCAACCCTGATTGTTTTGACACGGCAAAGATATATTCAAGTGCGAAGGGTTTCAGAAAAGAGGAGCATCTGGTTGAGCCGAAGGAATTAAAGTTTCGGGTTGTGGATTTTGGGGATGACGAAGAGGAGGTGGTTAGGTTGTTTGTTATTGGGTTTCCTTTGAGTAAAGGACCGGGGGTGGTGGGCACTTGGCAGACTTATGGGTGTGGGATATCGAGTAGATTGGCTGAGTGGTGCTTAGGGAAGAAGGAAACTCTAACGATTTTGGAATGGGAGGGGAATGGGGAACAAGGGGGGCTGGAGAATGTTCCGGAGGGGAGGTTCTTAAAGGAGACTGAGGCTCATGAGGGGCTGAAGGAAAGGATTGTGGAATTGGTTAAGAGGGGGGCGAGGGATGAAGAGTTGGCGGGGAGGGTTGAGAAGGATGATGTTTGGGTTTATCCTACGGGGATGGGTGCTATTTGGAGACTGCATAAGGGGTTGATAGGAGCTAGAGGGGGGAAGGGGAGGGTGATCATTCTGGGGAGCGTGTTCCAGAATACTTGGGGGTTGGCGAAGGAGAGTGAAGGGGGGATGAAGCATTTTGGAAGGGTGGATGGGGAGAGTGGGATGATTGAGAGATTGGAAGAGTGGTTGGAAGAGGAAGAAGGAAAGAAGGATGGGGTGTCGTATGTGTTGACTGAGTTTCCGAGTAACCCGATTTTGGAGAGTGTGAATTTGCAGAGGTTGAGGGTATTGGTAAGTGGCCTTGAATATCACATTGTCTGTGGGTTTTACTTGTGACTGACTGGTTATAGGCTGACAAGTACAACTTCCCTGTTGTTGTGGATGATACGATTGGGTCATTCGCCAATATTGACGTCCTTCCTGAGGTTGATGTGATCGTCACATCCATCACCAAGTCTCTGAGCGGATATGCTAACGTCATGGGCGGTTCCATCGTCCTCGCTCCTCACTCCCCCTTCTATACTGACCTCAAGTCCACCATCAAATCTCAATTCCGTAACGAGTTTTACGCTGCAGATGCGGCCAAACTTCTCGCAAACTCGGAGAACTACCTTCCTCGCTCGAAGATTCTTAACAGGAACGCTCTTACTGTTGCCAAGTTCTTCGACTCTCAGGCATCTCTTCCCTCTTCTCCCGTCACGGCCACACTCTACCCTCCCTACTCAAAGACGCACGAGTACTACAAGGCGGCCATGCGCAAACCCACCGAGGAGTTCCCCAACCCAGGATATGGATGTCTTTTAGCAGTAGATTTTGAGTCAATGGCCACTGCAAGGGCCTTTTATGACAACCTTAGCTTCTACCACGGTCCTCATTTGGGTGCTCACCTTACGTTGGCCTTCCCCTTCAACGATGCCATCTGGGGCACCGAGCCGGGAGCGCCTGAGTATCTCAAGACCTTTGGTGCCAATCCGGAACAAGTCAGAATCAGCATCGGGCTGGAGAGTGAGGAGGAGTTGCTGGATACCATAAAGTATGCTCTGGAAAAGGCAGAGGAAGCCAAGAGGGGTGCGGAGGCATAGAATTATACATCCATATAGAGCGGAGGAAATTCACATCTTCTATTTTTTTCTCAAATCGACTGAACAAATTAGGGTATCCCAAACAAATCATGAAAGAAAATCGAGCCTTAAAACTCGAGAAATCAAAAGGTAGTCAAGCATCAACTCCTTTTACCCACCTTTTCCCGTTCTTCAACCTTTGAAGAATATAGACGCGGTCTGCCATCCTGGGACCAATCCACCAACCTCCAGTCATTGCTTCCACTCTCCTCTTCCACATAGCCACAGTCTTTGCCTTGCCAACAACCGGTACCTCAGACTTGGCTTCATCATCTTCCTGCCCGGGCTTAACAATTTCGACTCCGGCAAATCCTCTAACCACGCCAACATTCTCCCACTCACTTTCGCCACCTCCGAACTTCCACAGTTTCTCTGGCTCTTCAGTCAAGACATAGCCAAACCTTCTCCAAAATTCCTCCGTCTCCAACTCGTCGCTTTCTTCCGTCTTGTCAACAGCAATAGTGACACCATGCCCATGCTGTTGTACCAACCCACCCTCGGGTGCCAGATTCGGCAGCGTGCTTCCCGTTGCCGTACCAAACAATGTCACACCCGTCATGCAGCTCAACACATCAGCATGAACAGGAACAACAGCTGACGACAAGTCTGGGGAACTAGCCGACTCGGCGAGTACAGTGGAGCGCACAAAGGACAGAGCCTCGCCTCCAGGGTAGTTCAGTGAGGAAAGAAGCAACATCCCCGTCGAAACAGCCAAGGAAGCGATGATCGAGACAATCATAGCCAAAGCCAACATGGAAGACAAGAATGACTTTCCCCTTTGGTTGAACACAGTATTCGCCCCCAACGCCGCCGCCGCGGTAAGTGGTGGAACGACGTAAAATATGAACCTGGCCTCCTTGTGCGGCTGTATAGAGTAAATTGCCACGAAAAGTAGAGAAGGAATCGTCAGGCGTTTGGTGGCATGAGATGTAGACGGATGATACCAAGCCAAGGGAATCAGAACCGTCCAAGTAAGCGGATTGACGAGCAACCTTGGGATGGCAGAAGCAAAATAGTAGTACCAAGGAGAAACCCCCCAATTTGACGAGCTTCCTTGGACGACGTTGTAGTAGAAGCCCCAGAGTTCAGGCCAGATGGGGAATTTCTGCCAGAAGTAGCTGTCTATGGGCACCGAGATGGCCAATGAGAGGAGGAAGGATGTTAGGAAGGGGTATATAACGCGCTCGAGGGAGATGGCGGGCAATAGGAGAAGGTAGAGAATGTTGGTGCCGAGTAGGAGTGCAATTTCTGAACGGAACACGACGGCGGAGAGGACCAAGAGAGTGATGGCTAAACGTTGTCGTCTCGGAGTTGACTTGACGAGGTTAGGAGAGGGTTGAGGCAGGAGGAAGGCGAAGGCCAGCGTGGTCAATCCAAAGGCAAACATGTTTGGGAGGGTTCTCGAAGCGTAGAAGATTATGTGGAATTGGCTTGCTTGGAGCATCAAATACCATCTTGCGGTGCCGGGACCGTAAGCTCGTCTGAGGTTGCGAGCGAATATGAGAAGAGCAGCGGCGTTGAAGAGGCCAAGGATGGCTCTAACCGTCAATTGAGCATGCTGGAATCCTGTGATGGCAATAACAGGTTGGGCAACTCCGGCCAGCAGAACTGGACCTAAGAAGGTACGTGGAACTGCGCCTGGGAAAGTGAAGTGATCGTAGGTGTGAGACAGCCTCTGGTGGATATTTGAGATGGGCATGCCATAGACGAGCACATCGTGAGTTGCTTGAATATTGAATGATTCTTCAACTTTGGTGTAAGGGGCAAGAGTGAGATGAAGTAGAATCAACCCGGGTATTGAGAAATAGAGAAGTAGATCTGGAAATTTGAAATATCTTGGGTCAATTGAAGCTTTTGTCATGAAGCAAGCTCTTCACTCACCAAAGATCCTCATGATTCTCACCCCTGATGCTCCGTCCCAGGTATCTTCAAAAGCCCCGTCGAATTTGTTGGCAGCTGCGTCGAACCGCACATTCTTTTTCGGTGCCATTGGGTCGAGCCAACCTCCAAAAAGCCGTTATCATGGAGCTTCCGTGAAATCTTATTTTTAAGCTTGCAACTTTCATCTCACCATCAGCGAGCTGAGGTGACTGTTCAGGTGGTGATGAGGGGCGGTTGGGGAACCCCTGTCAGTGGCTCGTGCGCTGACAGGACTGCCCCGCCATTGATGCTCCACCGACCACTTTCAGGCGTCTGGGGGGTAACAGGAGCTCCTGGGCGACAACGAGTTACGGGGTTACCGCAAAACATCAAGACACTCAACTAGGTGATAGCACAAGTACGAAAATTATGGCATCTGCTGATCCCTTTGACTCGGCGCTGTAAGGATTCAATGTTTCTAGAAACCAATCGATTTGATACAAAGACCTGGGACTGACCGTACGAACCAAACCTAACAGGGACCTCCTCCGGCGCCTGAACCCAAAACACACTGCAGACCATCTCAACAACATCATCTCACTAGCCCCCGATCTCACCGAGGACCTCCTGTCTTCCGTTGACCAACCCCTTACCGTGCGCCGATGCAAACAAACAGGCCGTGATTATCTGCTATGCGATTATAACCGCGACGGCGACAGCTACCGCTCTCCCTGGAGTAACCAGTTCGACCCTCCACTTGATGAGAATGGAGTAGGTGGTGTCGGTGCTGGAGGTAATGAGGGTGCAGGCGAGGGCGCCGTTCCCGGGGAGCGTGTGCGCAAGATGGAGATCAAGGCCAACGAGGCCTTTGATGTGTACAGGGAGCTCTACTACGAAGGAGGTGTATCCTCAGTCTACTTCTGGAACCTAGACGATGGATTCGCCGGTGTAGTACTGCTGAAGAAGGGTATGCAAAACCCGCTGCATAACATCGCTTTGGGTAAACAGATGCTAACGCCGTGCCATCTTCGCAGGCTCTCCCCAAGGCGACAATACAACCTCCGGTGTCTGGGACTCGATCCACGTTTTTGAAGCCAGCGAGCGCGGCCGCACCGCCAACTACCGCCTCACCTCGACCGTCATTCTCTCTCTCGCCACCAAGGGCTTCTCGCTGGGCGAAGTCGACCTCTCAGGAAACATGACCCGGCAGGTGGAGAGCGATCTCCCAGTCGAATCCGACGAGAGCCACATTGCCAACATTGGCCGGCTGGTCGAGGACATGGAGCTCAAGATGCGCAACCTGCTGCAGGAGGTTTACTTTGGCAAGGCAAAGGATGTTGTCGGAGACCTGCGCAGCATTGGTAGCCTGAGCGAGGGCCAGCGCGACAAGGAGACGCACCGCGAACTTATTGGCAGCATGAAGAGATGATGATGTTGATGATTGTTTATATGTCGGCTTAGCGAAACCCCCACGCAATAATTCTTGTTTATACCTTGGCTTTGCCTGTGCTTCCCCGGTCTATTATGTCGTGGTCTCTTGAGGTTGGAGTATAATCCTCGTCTCTGCGTAGGTAGCTTCGGCATCCCCGAAGCACACGTGGCTGGCATTGCCCTGATACTAACGGTAACATCACTCAGGGCTTGATCCCGATATCAACATGTCTCCGAACTCAGGACAAAAAGCAAAGATGGCTTTCAGTTCTTTCAGCCTTCGGGTCTATTCCATTTGCCCGAGACGCAATTTAACAAATATGCAGTTACTTGATAGTCCCATGTGTTATTCAAAAAAGTGTGGAGAAGCAAAGATCCAGATTCAAGACTAATTCATAGTCTCCAAGTTGATCTAGTACTAGTCAGTGTGTGTCAAGAATACTACTGCCGACATGTCATTCCTGTTGTCTGTGCCCGACTTCCAGTTAGCTGCATATAAAAATATTTTTGACCGGTACTAGGTTTGAGATACTCGCTCAGGTCTCTCTTTTTTTTTGCCATGTAGTTTTTGAATTTGTCAGGTACGACTAATATCTCATCCATGGATGTCATGAACTTCATCAAATCTATATCGGACAGATGGCTTCGCTTGAACAATGCGGGATGACGAGAACCCTCTTTTTCGCCACTTTATTTCACCGAACAGAAATACTAGTTTGTGCTTTGTTGATTTTCTGCATCTCACGTGTATGATGGAAGGGGCTAGTTACCATATACCCTTTACAGTAAAATGCCGACTTCTATACATGTACAGCTCTATCGCCTCTATCACCAAAAGGGCTCGGTGTTCAATGTAAATCAGACTCCGAGATTACTCCTGCTGTCCTGGTATACTTTTTTCGGACCTTTCGGTACAAGGTACCTTCTTACTTGATACACACCCCCGGAGGATGGACGGATCAACAGGGGTCGACCGTTTGATGCAGGTCCGGTGGAGGGATGAGTGATGATGATGGTGATGACCACATGTAGCATAGGTACCCAGTAAATTCGGTGTAACTACACGGCATGTAGTGTATTATTTGATAATGATCACAGGGAGAGTTGGATAATCTCTTCAAATCTCTTCAAAAAAGCCACACAACAAACGGGCAATAGGGAAGCTTACTCCATCTTTTCTTATTACAAGCTTTCTAACTTATCAGTCGTGCTCCTCTAACCTTTTCCAGCCGGGAGACTAGCAACTACCGCATCCTCTCATCCGATTCATCTTATCACTAACCCCGATCTGGAAGAGGGCACGGGCCATACAATCTGGGC
Organism: Podospora fimiseda; assembly: GCA_033297215.1. Taxonomy (NCBI): domain Eukaryota; kingdom Fungi; phylum Ascomycota; class Sordariomycetes; order Sordariales; family Podosporaceae; genus Podospora; species Podospora fimiseda. The sequence goes on along the minus strand of MU865312.1, from coordinate 89,830 downwards.
GGCGAGGGTTGTTGGTGTGAAAAAGCAATTCACGCTACCCTCAGAGGGTTAAGGGGGCCCGTTATTACGCATGAGGCAGCAGAAGCAGAAGCGAATGTCTGTGGCCCGTGCGCTCTTCCAGATCGGGGTTAGTGATAAGATGAATCGGCCAGAACTTCTGACGACGGTGGCTGGTGGGTTCAAAACTCAAAAAAGACAAAGGGGTGAAAGGAAAAGAACATTTGAAGAGTCACGAAGGTCTAGACTTTCCAAAGCGTTTGAGTTTGCAAGCGTTTCCGGCATTGCCGAGAGTAAATAACTTTGAAGCAGGTGGCTGGAGAGCAACTTGATACAACGTTACAGAATACTTTTTGGCTTTTTTTTGGTGTTGGCAGAGATTATTGTACGGCGTAACTACACGTACAGTCCCCTGTTTGTTGTCATCACCGTAAAAGTTAAAAACCAAGGGTTAGGTATGTAACGTAAGGTACGGTAATCTCTAGTATTATTGTAATATTGTAACATCATAATCCCCGGATTACTTCGGAGTGGGTGTGAGATGTGGGGAGGGTTGATTACTATTCAAGTGCAAAAGGCGTTGTCGTTCCATTAATGATGAAGATCGTTCCAGGATTCACAGTCACGAGCAGTTGGAGCCGCTGTTTTAGCTTTTCGGGGAATTTCTTCTTTTGACAAGTGTCTCAGTGAAATTCAACTCCCCCTCCCTTTCCGGCCCCCGCGTATCGGATTCGCGGGGTGTGTGTGGGTGGACGGACGTGGTGACGGGCAGTTGTGTGGTTCAGGTGGTTTCATTTGGGACAGCCGCTGATGCAACCGTTAAAACAAGGGCCGACATAGGAAGTTTTCTAGAAGGAAGATCGAAAACGGGAGAATGTGTGGGTATGTCTTGCGCAAATTCTTCTCTTTTTTTCTTACCTCACATAATGATTTTGCCCCTGAACAGGATGAGGAAATCCTTGCCTTTTTCTTCCATCTTTTTTCTGGCCACTGGGATTCGCTGGTACCTGGGCGGGAGGGGTGTGTACCTGAGAGACGGCCCGAGGCGAGGACGGAAGTTGGAACAAAACGACAAGCAGATCACCACAACGGAATGAATTTTCTGACAAAAGGTGGCTTTCTCTTTCTGGAAAGAAGGGAGACATGGATGAAAAGTCAAAAATGGCAACGGATAGGGGGGAGAAGAAGAAAGGGGCAAGAACAAACTGAATGTGCCGCCAAGACGATTTTCACATCCAGAAAACCCAGAAAAATATGCAACCACACAGACCCTTCCATACAACCTTTTTCCCCTTCCTGCAGGTCTTGTTCAACTTGGGACGAGGCAAGTGCATGCGTTACAGGCATGGCACGGTGCATTGTTTCTGTATATCCCAAAAACGGCATATCCAACTGTGTTTGTAGAGAAAAGAAATATCTAAGCGCCCGATACGCCTGTAATTCCCATTCCTATCACGAGGTACTAGCACATGTAGGTAGGTATCCGTTCACCGAAGCAAATATGCTCGGAGAGGCGTCAAGCGTTTTTCGCTAGAGTTCCGGTTTGGTTCCAAGTGCTTTGCAAAGAGGGGGAGGAGGGAGGGGTTGGTGTATGGATGGTCACAGGCTGCCAGTTGGTTGGAACTTGGGAAGGGTAAAAACAGACGAAAAGCAAGCTGAAGCCAAGCTGGTCCACCAGACAGACCGTGCGGCCGAAAAGGAGCGAGAAAGAAACAGGAGTGACAGTGAAATTGATGCCTCCTGCACGTTGCAGGACCGGTGGGAAACAAGCCAGCCTGAGCCCTGAACGGGAAGGCACAAAAAAGTTCGGATGATGGGCGTGACAGGACGGTGACAGGCAGGCCCTGACAGGTCGTACCATGCAGAAATTGTAATTGTACATATTATTGCATGTACTTGGTAGTGCATGTATTGTAATACCACCCAGTCCAGCCACGGAGCAGACCCCGGGGCGAGGGATATGCTCTCTCGCTCGGTTCTTGACGCCTCTCCAGGGCTTCCCCGTTTTTGAACGAACCGGGAGCGCCGCCGTGTGTTGCGTGTTGCCTGTCCGCCGTGTGAGGATCAGATGAATGGATCAGGATTCAGGCACGCAGGATTCTCTCACAGTGAGAAGGTAAAAAGGTAATCTTGCAGGTACTGACTTGTCATGATCCATGGGGTTTGCGAATCGCATAAAGACTCCACAGTCCGCCCCCCGTCAGTGGGCTTCTTGCCTTGGCGGTTCCTCAAATCGGTCGTTCAACGCACACATTTTATATGACCACAAAGAGGGCCAGAAGCTGGGTTCGCTGCAGAACCTTTTTCGATACATGCCAGTAGCCCCTTTTTCGAGGAAGCCGACAACCCCAAACTTTTCTTTTATCGAGTCTTTCGGTTGGTGAGGATCCCTCGTATTCACAGAACCACCTGAAAAAAAACAGGAGGAACAAACAGAATCATCGCATCGCTTCATCAGCCCTTTTTGTTTCAACGCGGTAGCATCTATCCATCTTTCTCGGTTCCATATTCCCTGGTTCCCGCCCGCCCCGGCGGATCTCGTTGCTTGGGCCATTTCACCCACCCCCTCGTCTCTCTTTTTTTTTTTTTACTCCTCCACCACCCTTTTTAGTCTCTGTTTGTACACGACTACTACCTACCGTACCCTTATCCTCCTCCTCCTTCCTACGAAACCCGCGTCTTCCGATTCTTTTCTCATTTTACGATTCGCAATCTTGTCGTCCTCGAAATTTTTAGACAGGATATCCCGGAACGCCCCGACATCTACGAATAATCCATCTACTACCTACCTTTTCCAGGTAGCCTACCTATACTAATAAGCCTGGGCGGAACCTGCCCATTATTAGCAACCAAACTTTCTGCACCACCCACTCGGTACCTAAGTGGTGGTTACCTGAACCGTGACCCCGCGCGCCACCACCCAAAAGCTGTTGCGCCTCCACGACCTCCTGCGGGGGGGGGGGGGGGGGGGCGGGGCGGGGGGGGCGGGCCGGGCCACGGGGCGGCGGCGGGGCGCGGGCGCCCCAGAACCAGGCAGGGGCCCCGAGGCGCG
>MU865312.1:0-86771 GCA_033297215.1 Podospora fimiseda | reverse complement strand
AACCACCCCCCCCCCCCCCGCGGCCACCCTGTGGGGGTAAACCCACCCGCCCCCCCCCCCCCCCCCCCCCCCCCGCGGGGGCCCCCCCCCCCCCCCCCCCCCCCCCCCCCCCCCCCCAAAAAAAAAAAAAAAAAAGCCACACGAGTTGTCCTCGAACACCCCGAATAAACAGAAGCCATGGCGGAGAAACCGTCGGTGTTGATCATCGGCGGTCTCGGGTATATTGGAAGGTTTTTGGCCCTACACATCCACAAGAACAACCTCGCTTCAGACGTCCGCATCGTCGATAAGGTCCTGCCGCAGCTCGCATGGCTGCCCCCAATGTTTGAGGAGGCGTGCGCCGGATCCAAGTTTGTGCAAGCAGATGCAAGCAGAGAGCGTAAGCTTATTTTTGCCCCTATTCCCTGTTGTGTTGCTGTGCTTGATGCTAACGCTGCAACTGCTTTGTCTGCAGAGTCTCTTCCCCGGATATTCGACCGAGCCGATGGCAAGCAGTGGGACTATGTATTTAACTGCGGTGGCGAGACCCGCTACTCGCAAGAGGACGAGGTGTACAAGCTTCGATCGCTTGACCTGTCCTTGACCGTGGGAAGGGAGGCCGCGAAACGTGGAGTGAAATGTTTTGTCGAGTTGAGCACAGGAATGGTTTACAAGCCGGATTCAGCACCGAGTAAAGAGCAGGACAAGCTCAAGCCGTGGAGCAAGATCGCTGTGTACAAGCTGCAGGCCGAGGAAGAGCTGGCAAAGATTGAAGGGTATGTGTGCAAAGGGAACCCAAAACCGTTGATCCTTGATTGCTGACCTCTCTGACACAGACTCAACCTGGTGATTGTGCGCCTTGCACATGTTTACGGGCCTTATGCCTCGCAGTGGGTCGCCACAGCTCTTTGCATGGCAAGAGTGTACCAGGCGCTTGAGGAGGAGATGAAGTGGTTGTGGACCAAAGGACTCCGTCAGAACACAGTACACATCGACGATGTTTCCCGTGCGCTCTGGGCCGTAGCTGGCTGGTATAAGGGTGGGAAGGCTAACTGGGACGATGCAGCAATGGGCAAGGTGCCAACATTCAACATTGTCGACAAGGGCGTCACCACGCAGGGTACCATGTCCGAGATTATTGGTCAGATTTTTGGTATCGAGACTGGCTTCCAAGGAACCGTCATCAGCTCATTCGCCAAGTTGAATCTCGATAGTGTCGTGGATGATGTTAACGATGAGCTTTTGGGCCCCTGGGCTGATCTCCTTGCCGATGCCGGCATTACACGGCCTGGCCCCTTGACTCCGTTCATGGAGAAGGAGTTGCTGAAGGACACGGATTTGAGCATGGATGGTTCGAGACTGGAGAACGTGGTGGGATTCACCTACGAGAAGCCAGCCATCACAAAGGAGCTTGTGGAGGAGGTTATCGAAAGCTATAAGCAAATGAAGTGGTGGCCTTAAGTTCCGGTTACAAGGGAAAGGGAGAAGCACTAAACTTTGATGACTCGGCCGAGACTCGATTAGATCTAGATGGATGGTGATTATACGGGCAGTTTGCAGCGGGATGCGGCTACCACGTTACATATTTTGTGCCCTTGAAAAAGTGGACTAATGCAGGAGGAAATGTAGGCATGCGCGGAAGTCCGTGCTGCTGGAAGGGGAAATACATGAGAACCATATGTGTGTATAATAAGGTATTTAAACTGGCAGTCAGATAATAGCTGGTGGTGATGGTGTTGGTTGATGAATCGCGCCTTTAGAGGCGGAACGGAGCGTTGATATTTTAATGCATTTAAACTGTTTTAGACGCCAGACGGTCCAAGATGGATGAGATGCATGGTGTCTGGACTCCGGACCCGGTTCCCACTGGAAACGGCCTTTCACGTGGGAATTGGCGTTCTTGGAGGAGGGGTCAGGGTGACAATCTACCCCGCACTAAGCCCCCTTAAACTTGCCTTGGCTTTTTGGGGGAGCAGAGGGACTCCATCATTCCTGTTTTTCTTGCTCAAAGTCTCGATCAACGGTGCGGTGCGCCCAGGCATCATTGAGACGAGCAACGGGGAAACGCGACTTGACTAATTTTACTGTGTGCCCGGTTAGTTTTACAGTGTGGGGCCTGCAATTGAAGAATGACAAAAACCACCCAGTTTTGGCTGCAATGTGCACCACCACTGTGACAGTCGTACCTGCCCATTTCTTTCCACTGAAATATTGAATGTAAAGCACCATTATTGATTCTTTTGCATGGCAGAATAGTGGTTGTGTAGAAGTGGTTGTGGTTAGGTTTTGGCTTATACGCCTTGGCCGGGTGTGGCTAGCATATGTGGCTGGGCACCTGAGAAGGCTTGGCACTGGCACCCACACACTAACCACCACAACCGCCTTCCACAACAACCATTCTGGGGCTTGCAAAATAATCAATTATATGTCGTGCATTGCACTCGACTGACGGTGCCAGTGGAAAGAAATGGGCAGGTACGACTGTCACAGTGGTGGTGCACATTGCAGCCAAAACTGGGGTGGTTTTTGTCATTCTTCAATTGCAGGCCCCACACCGTAAAACTAACCGGGCACACAGTAAAAGTAGTCAGGCCGGGGAAACGGGGTGAAGGGGCGGTTGTACTGGTCCGATCCCTACTCTACATAAAGTTTTGCTGAAGATAGACGGGCTCACAACCAGAGGGATCGAACGGTTTTGCCGCTCGAACGGGCTGTAGTAGTAAACAGACGAAACGAGACGGGCACGAAACCACCAGAGAATTCCTCCCCGGTCTGGGCATTCAATCATTTTTCCATTCCCCCGCAAAAAGGAGATGCGTATGATGCGTCATTCAGGGCTCTTGCTCGGAGTCGATTGCTGGAAACAGGGGATGAGTCCGCAGTCATTGCAGGCCTATCCCCTGGCAGGGGAGCAGTCAATAGATATAGCCAGGTTACAATGTTCCAATTGTTGAGATGGGAGAGGGTGGAATGCTGGGGAAGCGTGGGAAGCGTGGGAAGCTGGGGTGGGAGCTTTCTGTGTGAGGAACTATGAAACACTGAGTAATAAGCTCGTGAAAGTGCGCATGAGCTAGAGATACCTCGGTCGCCGAGCCCAGTTCATGCCAACGTGAATGCTATTTCTCCTCACTTTTGAGACTTTGACACCATGCAAGACTTGCATTGCCCCACAGTTTTACGTGGTAGTAGTACGGTTCCGTAGTCTTCCTTGCATCGACTTGCAGGTACCAGCAAGGTAGTTTTGAAAGAGGACTGGAAAATTGGATACTTAAAGATCAAAGGGAACCCTTTTTGGAATTACTTCTGTATCTCTCAACAGTTCCAAACCATCTCTACACGCAGCCTACCACCACTCACCACACCTCTTTCTTCCTACCTACATATAACCACATAAACAACCTCTCCAACAAAATGGCTGCTCCCGCTTCCAAGACCATTGGCGACCTCAACGGCAAATGGATCCTTGTATGTTTCACCCCCAATTCCATTTCCTTCTCCCCCTTCTAACCTATTCCCCCTTTACAGAACAAGTCCCTCTCCTCTCCCGTCGAGCCAGCCCTCGCCCTCCAAGGCGTTGGCTGGATGACCCGCAAAATGGTCGGCCTCGCAACCGTAACCCTCGACATCAAGCAATTCACCGCTCCACCTTCCCCCCCAGCCGAGCCTTCCGGAGCTCCCGTCACCCACATCGAGATCGAGCAGACCGGAACCGGCGGCATGAAGGGTTCCACCGAGAAGCGCTGCGCCGACAACGAGTTCCGTGACCACTCTGACTGGCTCTTTGGCCACGTCAAGGGCCAGTCCCGCTGGGTCAAGACCGAGGAGATCACCGACGAATTCCTGAAGCTAGGGTGGCTCGAGGGCGACGAAGAGAAGACCGGCCCCAATGGGGAGTCTCACTTCCTGAGCCACGTTGAGTCGTATGATAACGGCTGGACCGCTACTCAGATTTGGGGTTTTAAGACTGATAACGAGGGCAAGAGGCGGTATGCTCGCAACATTGTTATTGCCAAGGGTGGTGAGAGGGTTGAGTTGAAGTTGTGGTATGATTACCTTGAGTAAATGGAGAGGATAGTTGGTCGTGGTGGTTTGGCGAGGCAAGCTTTGGTTTTGTTGGTTTAATGCGTGTTCGAATTGTTGTTCAACTACTTTACCCCTACAAGGGATAGAAAGCGTCACTGGCTTCCTATATCGTCTTTTGCGAAGGGGAAGACTTAGCCTGATGGGGCGGAATATTACTGCTCTCTTCGATTTCAATCTCGCATAATAGACTCGTTACGTTAAACATCAGCGCTGAAATTCAGCAGGAATATAAATTCAATCCTTGTCTTGATAATTAACTGTCTCTTGTTTGTGGAAAACTGGAAGCGCGAGCTCCTGGAAGAGTTTTTGAGTATCATCATCACCCTTGCGTCTTGCCCTCTCTCCTTTTAAGCTATCCCAGAATAAACCCCAGTCCCATGTTGAATCCCCTATTGGCAAGTTTTCCATGCCATCCTCTCCAAAAACGCCATAGATTAATGATATCAATTTGAGAAAAGAAAAAGAAAAGTGCCACCTGTACTCTTTTTATTTTGTCCCGTCTAACCCCTTTTATCTTCCTCTTTGAGTCACACCAAGAGGGATCCGTTCACTAAGCTGGCCTCCGCTTGACAAATTCCTCAAGGTCTTCCCTCGTCGCAACGCCCAGCACGAACCGTCTGTTATCGTCTGTGATGACCGCAAAGTCCTGCTTTTGTCCGCCGGTCTCGACGCCCTCGAAAAAGGCTTCGAGCTCCTCGAGCGGGGTGTCCATCGAGATGACTCTGTAACGAGTACCCTTGCGCTGGAAGCGCGTCATCGCGGTGCGGACCTCATCCTCTGGCTTGACTTTTCCTTGCTCGAGCAGTGATTGGAGATTGGGGATGGAGATGTAGCCGAGTAGCGCGCGGTTGGTGGAGGAGACGACGGTAAGATGTGTGTAGTCGCGCTCGAAAGCTGAGAGGAGGGCTGCGGCAATCGAGTCGCTTGGGGTGAGGGAGAGGGCTGCGGGTGGATCGAGGTCTTCTACGGTTGCCTGTTGAAAATAATTAGTAGAGGGACACTATCGTGAGTATGAGGGTGATGATGCGATTCTTACCCCGCGGTACCGGGAAGCCCATTTAGAGACAAAAGGTTTTTGAGTGGCCTGTGACATTATTTCTGCCATTATTCTGATCAATTCAAAAGGGAAAGAGATAAGACGTTTGTTGTTCTCTTTTTGATTCAAAGTAAGAAAGATTGTTGGCAAATCTGAATTTGAATTACAAGAGTTGAGGTCACTCTGGACTTCTGACAGGTCAGTTCGATTGTTCAACCAAGAGCACATTCGGTGAGTGACCTGAGCGGTGACCCCGCCGCAACCAATCACATGTTAATTAGCTAATTAGTGTAGCGGGGGTTTGGGGTTCGTGGGTTGAACCGTGCAGCGTCCAAGAAGTTGGGGGCAAAGGGGAAGTGGGTTTTATTGTTTGGTAGCTTCACTTTTGTCCTTCCGGACAAACCGGGGCCGTAGTGGGGGTTTTATAGCTTCAACTGCTCCGAGAATTTCGGAGAGAGACCGGGAGACTACGGGGGTGGAGAGAAACTGTCTGTATACTATATTGAGCAATCAAGAAAAATATAATCAATTTTTTTCCAGATCGAACAAACCCGACGCTTAAATGCCAAGCAATCATCAATCGCCAAAGATGGTTAATAAGTGGTCTCTGGGCTTCCAGGTTGACTCCACTCAACCAACGACGTCACTCCAAATGCCATCCCATGTCGTCACCGCACTGACCGGATTCCCACTGGATTGGTTAAAGCAGGCTGCGAACAGGAGCAACAACCTGAGTCCGAGCCGTAGCAGCCAACATTTTGCAGGGTCTTAGTAAGGGAAGGTGTAACCTTTATGACATTGGACTGCGGGATGTCGAGGGTATTCATCCGTCCTTTCCCGGGAATGAATGAATCCTCTGATCCGAGGGTTCTCTTTTTTATTATGGTGCAGGCGGTCATCCATTCAGAGTTGCAGTCCTTATCTCCGTAATTCCTAATTCCTGTTTCACTGTAACCAACCTCTCTTCATATCTACCCAATTCACTCACTGTTTCTGTCTCTCCTGTGATTCCATCGACCTCGAGGCATCTCCTCGCAATCCCATTCTGCATTGGCCGGTAAGTCCGAATATTTCGGTTTCTCTAGGAATACTCTCTTTCCTACATTGCGACTTACACAGGATCGATTTCCAGGTGAACGGTTTCATCGTCTCAAGATGTCGCCTTTATTCCCAAAGCTGGAGCTCCTCCAGCAAACCTTCGGCAGCCCTCTCTCGCAGCCCAAGCAAACAATGACTTCCAAGACGACTGGCCGTACCCCGTACGAAGCTCAAATGGATCTTTATCCTGCATACTCGATTGCCGATGATACCAAAAACAAGGCCAAGAAGCTCAGCGCAGAAGCTGCCAAAGAGTTTGAGGCAGCTGCCGCAAAAGCCCGACCGAAGTCTGGCCAGATCGAGCTTTACTCGGGTCAATACTATGCTGCCTGCACTTTTGGCGGTCTTCTTGCCTGCGGGTTGACCCATACTGCTGTAACCCCCTTGGATCTCGTCAAGGTCCAGCGCCAGATTGACTCGAAGCTATACAAGAGCAACATCCAAGCTTGGGGCAAGATATACAACAGCCACGGCATTCGCGGCATCTTCACCGGCTGGGGTCCAACCTTTGTCGGATACTCAGCCCAGGGCGCTTTCAAGTACGGCTGGTATGAATATTTCAAGAAAACCTACTCGGACTTGGCGGGTCCAGAGGCAGCACTCAAGTACAAGACTGCGCTTTACCTTTCTGCCTCGGCCTCTGCCGAGTTTCTGGCTGATATTGCCCTTTGCCCCTTCGAGGCCATCAAGGTCCGCATGCAGGGTTCCATTCCATCTCCCTACACTGGCACCTTCCACGGTCTCCGAACTATCACAGCTGCGGAAGGAGTTTCTGGGCTGTACAAGGGTCTGTATCCTCTTTGGGGAAGACAGATCCCCTATACCATGATGAAGTTTGCTTCTTTCGAGACCATTGTCGAGATGATTTATGACCGCCTCCCGGGTAGCAAGAATGATTACAGCAAGGCTGCGCAGACGGGAGTGTCCTTCACCGGTGGCTATCTCGCGGGCATCCTTTGCGCCATAGTCTCACACCCTGCTGATGTTATGGTCAGCAAGTTGAATGCGTATCGCAAGCCTGGAGAAAGCTTTGGAACCGTGACCTCGAGAATTTACAGTGACATTGGATTCCGCGGACTCTGGAATGGTCTCCCCCTGAGAATTGTCATGATCGGTACCCTGACTGGCCTGCAGTGGATGATCTACGTGAGTACTACAGTGATCCTCAGATGATTGATGAGCTTGTAATGCTAACCCCTGAGTAGGACTACTTCAAGATCTTTATGGGCTTCCCTACCACCGGTGGTCCGGCGCCCGAGAAGAAGAACACATGAACGGGCATAGAGGTTGGACGGTTCAGCGAACATGGAGTTTGGAGATGATCAAGCCGAGGTGTAACGACTTTGTTTGGTTTTGTTTCGTTATTGTGTGTGTGTTTTTTTTTTGGGTCAAAAAGGGGGTTTTTGGGGGCGTTTCATGATTCGTCGCCAGATCTCCCAAAAGAATTTTAGCTAGCATTCTGCCTTGTTTGTGTTGCGGTTCGTTGTTTTCAATATTATGAAGTTAATGAATACGCGTATAGGATGATGAATTTTCATGGCGGAGCAATCGAGGCGGTGTTTGATGGCTGCCCAGGTGAACGTGCGGACCGAACCGGTTGGGCCTCTGGTCTGCATCAATGCTCGAGATACGCGCGTTAGTTATAGCGGGGTTTTAGAAGGCTTAGCAGCAATACTCGCTGTAATTTCTCTGGCCAATTACAATTGCAACAGACGGGTGATGCAACTTTCATGCTGAACCCCGCCACCATCTAGCATCGTCATCGGTATCCAATACAACCCTTGTTTCTTTCATCAACCTGGAAGCCTCCGACGGAGCAAACATCAAGCCCCAGTGGATGAAGTCTGAGACATCGTTGTTTCCATTACCTTATCTTTCCGCGTTCAGAGACGATTCCCATTGGTGCAAGTTCTCCATTATCTCTACCCAAGGTCCCAACCTGAAGATAGAAAAACAAACCACGAGATCGCTTTCGAAGATAGCTGAATATATTTCTTTCTTTCCCCTCTGTTCACTCTGATAGCACTTCCCCACCCACTCATCACAACAGCGAAACTGTTTCGTTCTCTCACCTCTGATACCTTCACCTTCTCCTCCTTTTCCCGAAAGGGCAACTTATACAGGTTTTACACACATCCATCACTGCCAAAAAAGATGACGGAGGGAAAACAACCACCTCCACGCAGGACAAACGCTGTCCCCATTGCAGAAGAATTCGAAGATGACAGCAACTATCAAAATGATGTACCACCTCCCGCCTACGGTGAAAGCGGTCTCGACCAGCTCCAGCTCTCACAGGCTGGATTCGCCGCCGACGCGGCCGTAACTTCCAACGGCCGCATCAATATCAACATCTCGGAGAAAAACAGACGGCTTTCGCAGCTTCTTTCGCCTGCTTTTAATAATCAACTTTCTCAACCGTTGCAAGAGCCGCCGCCGCCGGCGTATATCCCTCCTAGTCTGGGCGGACCACGACCGCCCAAGTTGAACGTGGTTATTCAGATAGTTGGGTCCAGAGGGGATGTACAGCCGTTTATTGCGCTTGGTCAGGTGTTGAGGGATACGTACGGACACAGAGTCAGAGTTGCTACGCATCCTACGTTCAAACAGTTTGTTGAGGAGAATGGACTAGAGTTTTTTGATATAGGAGGGGATCCAGCTGAACTGATGGCGTTTATGGTTAAACATCCTGGGTTGATGCCTGGGTTTGAGGCTATCAAGACTGGGGAGATCAGGAAGAGGAGACAGGGGGTAGAGGAGATTTTAAAGGGATGTTGGAGGAGTTGTATTGAGCCTGCTTCTGGGGATGGTGAAGAGAAGCCGTTCGTTGCGGACGCGATTATAGCTAATCCGCCTAGCTTTGCGCATATTCATGTTGCGGAGAAGCTGGGGGTGCCGCTTCATATCATGTTTACGATGCCCTGGACGCCTACGAGGGCGTTTCCGCACCCGTTGGCGGATATTGTCTCGACGAACGCAGATGATGTCATGACTAATTATGTGTCGTATGCGCTGGTGGAGATGATGACCTGGCAGGGGCTGGGGGATGTGATTAATCGGTTTAGGACGGATGTGCTGGACCTGGAGAGTATGAGTCTTTTGTGGGCTCCGGGAATTTTGAGCAGGTTGAGAGTGCCAACTACTTATTGTTGGTCGCCTGCGTTGATACCAAAGCCGGCGGACTGGTCGAGCGAGATTACTATTTCGGGTTTTTTCTTTTTGAATTTGGAGTCGTCGTATACACCTGATCCTGAGCTGGCTGCTTTTCTGAATGCAGGACCGCCGCCGGTTTATATTGGGTTTGGGTCTATTGTCATCGATGATCCGGATGCGCTGACAAAGACTATCTTTGACGCGGTGGCTGCTACCGGTGTGAGGGCATTGGTGTCCAAGGGATGGGGAGGGATTGGAGGTGACTCGCTTCGGGTTCCTGAGAACGTGTTTATGCTTGGGAATTGTCCCCACGACTGGCTGTTTAAGCGGGTATCGGCGGTGGTTCATCATGGAGGTGCTGGGACAACAGCCGCTGGTATCAAGGCGGGGAAACCGACCGTCGTTGTGCCTTTCTTTGGAGACCAGATCTTTTGGGGCACCATGATCACTCGCGCTGGAGCTGGTCCTGCCCCTATTCCGCACAAGACGCTCACTGCTGCCAACCTAGCTGCTGCTATCGAGGAGTGTCTGAGACCAGATACGCAAGCGCGAGCTCGAGAATTGGGTCAAAAGATCCGGGAAGAGCAGGGCGCAGATGTCGGAGGGAAAGCTTTCCATCAGTTCCTGGAGATTGACAAGATGAGGTGCTCTCTCTCGCCGATTCGAGTTGCCGTTTGGCGAATCAAGAGGACGCAAGTCAGGTTGAGCGCATTGGCCGCAGCGGTGTTGGTCAAGGAAGGGTGGCTCAAATACTCGGATCTGAAGCTGTATCGTGCTGTCGAGCACCACACTGAGGAACAGCCGTGGGATCCCATCTCAGCCGCCACGGCTGCGCTTGTTGGGGACTTTGGTGCCCTGAGCATGGCAGTGGCGGATTTTCCTCGAGAGATATTCAAGGGCGCTACCAAGGGGAGAAGGTCAAAATCCAACACCAACAATCCCGAAAGATCTCCTTCGACCCCTTCGGGAATGCTCAGCCCAGACCCCAATCAACGTCCTGGATCCCCCTCTCGTTCTCGTTCGGGGACAATTGGGAGTGTAAGCTCCCTTTCGAAAACGCCTACAAACAGCACAGTAGATACTTTCATCACGCAGCCCTCTCAGCTTTTGACAACAAGCAAACCCCCTCCCAACACATCGAGCCAAGATGAATCTTCCACCCCCTCAAACCCTGTTACTCTCGATATGGCCCTAGGCGCCGGCAGAGGAGCAATGAGAATCCTGGGCACCTCGGCCAAGATCCACACAAACTTCTGTCTTGGTCTCGCACGTGGCTTTCGCAACGCTCCCAAACTGTATAACGATGATACTGTCCGCCCGGCCAATGACAAAGTTACTTCCTTCTCTTCTGGTCTCAAATTGGCTGGTAAGGAGTTCGGTCTAGGCGTCTACGACGGCCTGGCCGGATTCGTCACGCAGCCAGTAAAGGGAGCACAAAAGGAGGGCGGCGTAGGCTTCGTAAAGGGGTTCGGGAAAGGCGTGGGAGGACTCTTCCTTAAGCCCGCTGCGGGGTTTTGGGCTCTGCCTGCTTATACATTTGCCGGCGTGCAGGCCGAGGTGAGGAGTAAAGTACTTGGGATTGGAAAGGAGGTGGGAGACTATATCGCTGCCAGTAGAGTGAAGGAAGGGGAAGCTGAGGAATGGAGAGTAAATGAGCAGGATAGGATGGAGGTGATTAGGGGCTGGAATATTTTGATTCAGGGAGGTGGTGGGAAGGAGTTGAAGGGATTTTGGGGGTGGAAGCAGAAGGAGAAGAGGGAGGCGGAGGTACATAGATTGCAAAAGAACAAGAGCAGCATTCTTGGGGATAAGATGCCGTCGAGAAGCGGTACTTCCTATTCTTCATCGTCCTCGTTGAGCAGTCAGTTTGGGCATGAGGATAAGACTGGGGATTCTACTGAGGCTGCGGCGCTGGAGATGGCTATTCGTGAGTCGGTGAAGCAGACATCGAATGGCGATGCGGAGGAGGATGCTCGGATTGAGGCTGCTATCAGGGCGAGTTTGAGTGAGATGAAGGAGGCCGCTGAGCAGCAGCAGCAGCAGCCTGTATATGGGTATCCTCCGGACATCAAGAGGCCCATCAACAGGGTGGAAGAGAGCGGTGGAGGAGCAGAAGACTTTACCAACATTACGGACGAGGAGTATCAAGCTTTGATCGAGGAAGCTGTCAGGAGGAGTTTACTCGAGCAACAGCAACAACAGCGGCATGAGCATGGTTATGAAGGTCAAGAACAGGGTGTTGTTGATCATCATCACTACCAAGGTTATGTGGATGAGAGGGCAGCTCTCAAGAGGAAGGATGCCGAAGCGGGTACTGCTAGAGGAGAGTCATCACGGTCTTCCTCTCTGCCGGTCTATGAACTGCCGGGCGAGACGTTGCCTGTTTATTCGGCTGAGGCGCCTCAACCTCCCGCACTCCCTCCTCGGTCTCCCCACCGGACGAGTGACTTCCGAGATGAGGACGAGGAAGAACAGCAACTACGACGAGCAATAGAAGAGTCGGAGAGGGATTATCATCGCAGTAGATCACAGCAACAAACCGAAGAGGAGATTGTTTTGAATTATGTCATGAAGCAAAGTATGGCCGAGGAGGAGTTTCGGAGACAGCAGCAGGCCAAGGGAAAGGGAGTGGTGGATGAGAATAATGATGATGAAGAGGAATTGAAAAGGGTGATGGAGGAGAGTTTGAGGGCAAGTAACAACAAGGATGCTGGGGGACCAAGTTAGGCTGAGGTGTACCGAGTTGGTGATGGTGCTATTTCAACTAGAGTTTATTTAACATGCTTTCCGCTTTCCTTGAGAATGGCGGCGTCTCCTTTGTCCCACGTCTTGATGACTTTGTAGTAAGTGACTCTCCAGGGATTGAGAGACTTTGCCTCTAGGTCAGAGAAGAATTGGAGACGAGCTTCCACGAGGCCCTAAAGATTGGACGGGTCAGACCAAAGATATGAAGTGGGAAATGAGGGAACACTCACTCCATTTTGGGATATGGTAGTGGTACCGTCTTCGGAAGGGAGGCTGACCAAGCTAGCGCCTGTCTC
This sequence comes from Podospora fimiseda, assembly GCA_033297215.1. Taxonomy (NCBI): domain Eukaryota; kingdom Fungi; phylum Ascomycota; class Sordariomycetes; order Sordariales; family Podosporaceae; genus Podospora; species Podospora fimiseda. The sequence continues at coordinate 74,381 of MU865312.1, read as the reverse complement.
TCCTTTGACGGTAACAGTCGTTGGTCGCTGAGTGTCAACGCCACCGGGTTGAGGGAGGTCCGTAACTATTCCGCTGTTGTTTTGAATCAGTAACTTTTGCTTCCTGAAGAGAGTGGGACAGTACGTAATAAAATGCTGAGCTTTCGAGAACCCTTCAAAGACCTTGATCATTCTGCCGATCCATTCCTTCCGGTCAACAGTGAAGGGTTCCCCGCCGAGCAATGAGGAATAGTCAATGGTTATCTCAGGAGCGTATACTTCGTTTAGGAGACCGGTGGTATCGTGGTAATCGTAGAACAAGGGGATCTTGGAGAGTGTGTCATGGATGTTGGCTCTGTCTAGGAGGTATTGAGCCGTATCGTATCCCGAAATTGCTGCTGCCATCTCTTTTTTGTAGTCTCGCTAAGGTTAACTTTGATCGGTATTCGAAGTGGACTTTGACAATTTGACCGACTGTGGAGACTACGTTTCCTGTAAGTCTGAAGATACTGATTAGGAGGGCGGCTGCTACCATCTTTTATAGGTGTAGAGAGATGGTCTAGGATACGATAATGGGTTAAGGTAAAGAGACGGGGTTTAAACACCGAGAATTATCTCCGTTCACCGTAACAGAGAATAAGGCCCATTTTGCGAACCAACCAACAACACCAATAGCCAAGAGGTCTTGGGTGCCTATCGTTCTTACCATCTCGGATTTTATGAACATGCACATGTACACGCAGTGTACGGATTACCCTTTGTGAGCAAAGTGATTTTGAGAATCCCTAATTGGGAAGGTTTTCAGAGGAATGGGAGTGTTTGATTGGTTGAAAGGAAGGGAAGCGGGCTAATAGAGTAGTGTAAGATAGTTATATGCAGGTGCGATCCATTCCATCCATCCATGGATGATTTCATCATGGCGTGGGTCTGACCCAAAACGGTTCATCTCATTATTTATTATCAATTAGTATAAATTCTTTTGAAAATCAACACACATGCAAGGATCTTGAACTTTTCTCATCTCTTACCTATCCAGAAAATCATCACTCACAAAAAAAATGGCCTCCTCTACCTCATCCATCCTCGTGCTAGGCGGCACCGGCACCGTCGGTTCCCGCATAGCATCCCAACTCTCATCTCAAGGCTTTAGCGCCCTCATCGCATCACGCAACAACAACAACAACAACAACAACAACAACAACAACAACAACAACAACAAGAGCAAATCAGACACCTCTTCTACCCACGTAACTTTTGACTGGAACGACCCTTCAACCTGGTCAAACCCCTTTTCATCTTCTTCCCCCCCAAAAAGCATCTACCTCATCGCCCCTCCCCGCCTGGACGCAGACAAACCAATGATAGAATTCATCGATTTTGCCCGCACTAATCACGGCGCCCGTCGTTTCGTCCTCCAGTCAGCCTCAAGCATCGAGCCGGGAGGCCCCATAATGGGCAAAGTCCACGCCTACCTCCGCGAACTCGGCACCCGCGGCGAGGTAGACTGGGCAGTCCTTCGGCCTACCTGGTTTCAACAAAATTTCGGAGAACAGCCAAACCACACCAAATCCATCAGGGAAGAAAGCAAGGTTTATTCGGCAACGAGTGATGGCAAGATCCCCTGGGTTTCCGCGGATGACATTGCGGCTGTTGCGGTCAGGGCTTTGACATCTGAGGACGCCCCGAACACAGAGTATCTGGTTCTGGGTCCGGAGCTGTTGAGTTATGAGGACATTGCAGATATTTTGAGCGAGGTGTTGGGCAGGAAGATTGTTCACGTTGATATGAATGCCACTGAGCTGCAAAAGAGGCACAGGGAGTTTGGGATGCCGGAGGAGTATGCAAGGATGATGAGTGCCATGGATACGTCGATCAAGTTTGGGGCGGAGAATAGGACGAATGATGTGATTTTTAGCGTGACGGGCGTTGCGCCGAAAAAGTTTAGGGATTATGCTTTGTCTGTGAAGAATGTTTGGGTTGGGGCTTAGGAGGTTCGTTTTTAGTTCTTGTCAGTCAGTAATATCAAAATGTATACTTTTTGACCTTTGTAAGCTGTTGTTTGCCAAGAATAAACTGACGGGTGTGGTCTTAACTCCAAATTTCGGGTATGGTTTTCAGCGAAGTAGCTTCACTCTGTCTTTCTGACATTTCATTTGGGTTGAAAATATTGATCCCTCGGGATCCTTCGCTTTTGCCATTTTCTTTTTCACACTCTTCTTTTCAATCTATGCAATTTTTCATAGCTCGGTCTCTCACTGCCCTCCAGCCCCTCTCCTCTTGTCGTCGTCGTCGTCCTCCTCTTCTGAGTTGTCTCTTGGGGTGGTCTAGCGGTATGCGTGCCGACAGCCTGTCTGACCCATGTTCTTGACTAAGATTGAGGGTTCGAAACTTGTTGGAGATGCGAGTTAAAGAGTTTTACTGCGTGTGATTCCAAATGAGCCACCGTACAAAGCAAGTTGATCAACTATCTTTATTTTTGGGGATTTGTTCAATGTAATTGGATCTTCAGGGATATAATCTTGATATGGGAGTGGAGTTTGCTGCAGATTGACCGCTTGAGCCCTAACCCTGATTTTGGGAGATGATACTCCTTCCCGTATAAGTCCGGCACTGCACCGACCAGTCCATGAACGTTGAGCTTCAACAAACGCCGGTTTCTAAACCCGGTTTAAGAACGATATACTACGGTTTGCACTTTCTGGGGAAAAGATTTTTTTCCCACTCGTATGTTTTGCCTTCCTCTTCAAACTTGTTCTCAAGTCTTAACTCCGGAGATCACTTGGCATTTTCGTTTCTTTCCTCTTTGGGAATCTAATAAATCTCTTGGCAGATATATCTCCACTTGCTTCTTCCGTTTGTCTTTTTTATCTGTTTACGCTAAACTAAAAATGCTTGTTGAGCTTCTTTTTTTGAAAATTAGTCAGGGGGTTTTTGGTTGTTTTGAAATGACATCATTTTCGGTTATCTCAACAAAAAAAAGTCGAAAGAAAAAATGAAGGTATCGTGGCCTCAAAAAAACACATTTGTTTGGTTGAGATTATTCGAGCGATCGTTGTTTACTGGGGTGAGATTGAGGATGTTGATCTCATTGTGAGACAGTTTTTGCCCGCCACAGACATCATCAGCATCATCATCAGCATCATCTGAACCAGACCACAAAAAAGGGAGGTTAATTTAACTTCAATGCACCAAGACTAAAGCTAAGGAAACGCTTCGGCCGTCCGTCTCCTTTTTTTCAGTCTTTTACTTTCAGTCCTTCTCTACCAATCAATATCAAGCAAAAACCGATACAACATCGTCATGATAGTTAATAACTATATTCTTTTTTTAAAAAAAAAAAATAAAAAATTTCTTACATTTCTTTTCAATAATTAATTAGCTTTTTCAACCATGTCCCCGATCGTTATCACTGCTAAGCGCAGCATCCCACCACTCCCACCACCAAAACCCCTTCCCCCTCCAAAACTTTTTCACCAGCGCTTTTGCCCCTCCCTTCCGGCGTACACTGGTTTCTCTCACGTAGGCTATATCGACCTCGAGCTTCCCGTCACAACACCAACATCATCCTTACCGGCGGAATCAACAATTCTTCTAGCCATCTATTACCCCTCAACCTTCAACGATGATCTCCCCAAATCCGAACGCAGAAAAATAATAAAACACAAAGCTGGTTCCCCTGTTCACTGGGCACCAGCAAAAAACAAAACACTAAAAGACTTGATCACAACCGTTTACACCGGCACTGGACTTAACAAGAAGGACAAGCACAAAAATGCGGAAGCAAAAAAGGAAAAGGGCAAAATTGGACAAGGTGCACGGTACGTCGGCGGGATAAGACTTCCCAAACTGGCAGTAAGAAGTTGGGTGATGCTTACAGGGTGGGGAGTTACGTTGCCCGTTATACGCAACGGTGGACTCAAAGATTTCCCCAGAGTGATAGAAAAAGTAAAGGGTGAATCACAGTCGTTGGACGTCATAGAAGAGGAAGACGAAGAAGAAGACGACGGGAGTCAAGATACGAAACACGAGGAAGAGAAACGGAAGAGGTACCCAGTCATTATCTTTAGTCACGGATTCGGAGGCTCAAGAAAGTCTCACAGCTCTATTTGCGGCGAGCTTGCAAGTCACGGGTTTGTGGTTGTCGCTGTTGAGCACAGGGATGGCAGCGCTGCGAGGACGTATATCAATAAGCCGCCAGAACCCTCAAAAGAGAAGGAGGAGAAGGAAGAAAATGGGATTGAGAATGCTAGCAAACGGAAGGCGAGTAACAAGAAAAGAAATTTCTACGCGGTCAACTATGTGTCGCCGAAGGACAAGAAAGCATCACCTCACGACGAGAATGGAATAAAAATAGAAACACGAAAGTCACAACTTGCCATCCGGCTGGCCGAGATTGAGCAGGCCTACCATATTCTAGAGCTGATCAACGACGGAAAGGGTGATTACGAAATACACGAGAAGAACCTGCGAAGAAACGGCGATGTGGACTGGAAAGACTGGAAAGATGGACTGTACCTGGACAGCGTCACAATGATGGGACACTGCTTTGGCGCTACGACGGCACTCCTAGCGCTCAGGTCTGAACATCTAGGCTGGCTGACCCAGGGAGTAATTCTTGATCCTTGTGTGATGGCCGCGATCCCGAGCCTTGCTACCGCGAAAGACGCTGAACTGCTTCAGAAGTCGGTACTTTTGGTCGGCAGCGATGAGGCCACCACTGTGTGGACGGAAAATTCCGAACGCATCAATGAGATGTGTCGACGCGCCCAAGAGGAACAAGAGCGCGCTGGCAGTCTCTGCTTGTGTATGACGGCGTTGAAAGGATCTACAACGACACATCTTTACCAAACCGATTTTGCGGTCCTTTATCCAAATTGCATGTCAGCCCTGACGAAGATGGGGAGGACAAAGCCCATAATCAAGCCTAAGCGCGCCATCCACCTCACAGCTCGTTCGGCACTTGAATTCCTGATATCCACGCTGCCTCCGCAACATACCAAGTTTCTTGACATCATCGTCGACGACTCGGACCGTTTGCTGAAAGACCTGGTTGTGTCTAACGAAACCGAAATCGGGTTTCAACAACAACTTGATGAGTGATAAGTGGGCCGCTGCCCGGTTAAAAAAAGGCGAAAGACAGTGCGCATATGGTTCGGAAGCTTGATCATGTGGGGAAGACATACACACACCAGGGTGTGCCACGAGACGCATCGGAAATGCCCCTTAACGAGGAGATGCTCTCGCCAAATCTGCGAGGCAGTGTGTGACGAGTGGCTGCATAGAAGCCAGCCCTCGCTTGTTAACGATGCAGATCTGCCGTGGAATAACTGCGTTGACAGATGTCCGCAATAGATTGTTGCGTGAGTGGCGGACGCGCGGTCGTCTTGTTGATGAGATAGGATACCCCTACAAATCTTTATTGCACCTTTTAGGTTGTATCCCAAGTGAGTGTTCGAATAGAAGATAGAATAGAGAAGTAAACAAACAAATCCTTTGAACTGGACTGTCCCTGTCTGTGTCCACTGCTCACTTGCCATCGTCACTCGCCGATGCCGGTAAGCCGTACAAATTAATAGGCCCCAGAAAATAAGAATAGTAGCCCCAGGTTTCCCATGGTGCAGACAAGCATGACAAGAGAACCAATGATGGCCTCGGGCCTTCCCCTCATGCTCAGGCGAGAGGTTGTGAATGTGGCAGAAAAATGGCAAGCGAGAGTAAAAGTCCGGGGGCGGGATGAAAGCGCAACTCAAAGGCGAACGCGTAATGCCCAATTTAAGAAGTTTTTCACCACCATTCCCGGGGGCCGGGGATGATGGGTGCATCGGGGAATTGTCTCGCGTGCTGGGAAAAGGTGCTGGATAAAATGCTTCGACCTGGGAAAGCCAAGATGGGCGATGGCGGCTTCTCCAGCCGGTGGGTAGAAAGCTTTTTGACGGCCTGCCATGTATCAGGGTGTCATTGGCGGGTAGTAAGCCCTGAACCACGAGGCTCAAATCTTGAGTTCTCGCCCAGACCTCGGAGAGATCGTCGAGGGGACGGTCCGAAGAGGTAAGAGCAAAGGTCGTATTTTCATTCAGGAGCTGAATCTGCGCTGAATAGCAACAGGGACCGACAGAGATGTAGGGTAGCAGGACGGTGACTGATGGCGCCACATTCCTCCGAGGCTGCTCTAGATCGCACGGTCTGTCCCGTCGTTGTAGTGTTGCTTAGTGTGTGACACCAAGAAGGAGCAATCGCGAAATCTCGCAATTACATGGCGTCGCAGTAGCTCAGTCATGACGCACGGCGGTGGCCGCCTTTGCCGAAACGGCGAGTGAGCAAGTTGGTTCTTGTAGAGGACTTTTTACATAGTAGCTGCAAGGCAATTAACAGAATTTTCTTTTTCTATGGGGCTCAGTGGCTGGGAGAAAAAAATACCGCCTGTCAGGCCACACCTGTTTTCTTTCTTCCTGGGCCGAAGAGAGGTCGGGATTTGTTGTGCCCAGTGACTTGGTGATGAAATAGTTCATCATGATATATCCGAATGATGCCCAGAAATAATCCGAGACGGGAAGGCTCTTGGGGAGATCTCTTGGGAAGCTTGGGATTCTGGGCGCCACGACGTGTAAATGTCCCAAGAGTGCAAAGGAAAGTGGATGGAAAGCTTGTCAGCTGGACGGTGAATTGGCGATGTTGGAGAAGGAGAGGCCAAGCCTAGGCAGAGAAGCTTGAGTTGCCTGAAACCTGGACATCTTGGGGCGTGTTGACAGGGTAACCCCACTGCCAAAAAGCCACTGGGCCGGTACCAATTCCGTCCCCACCTGGTCGACGACGTCCTGTGACTCCTGTCCATCAACGACAGGTCCATCCTTCTTCCCGTTGACAATCTCACCTTCCCTCAACAGAAGTACCGTCTTTGAGGCGGGATTTTCTACGCCCGCAGTAAAGTAAAGAATTACGGTGGTCAACGAATTCGGACCCGAGTCTAATGCAATGATTCAATCAATACTTTCCATCAGCTTCCAGGTTCCGGCAGCACTCCTCCCGGGTTTCGAGCACTTCGTTCCCGCTCCTCTCAGATTACGCAACGGACTGTCTCTTTTTTTTTTTTTTTTTTTTCCTGTGTCACCAACAGTGGAAACATCATTCCCATGTAGCTTTCCGTGTCCCCGTAGGCCCCTTCTCTGTCAGCCCGAGAAATTTCCCAGGTTGTTGAGTTCGGTACACGGAAGCCAAGGCATCGCACAAAGCAGAAAGAGTTGAGGCGGTGAGTTGCTGTCTCTCTCGACAGCCTTGACAGGCTCGTGTTGATACCAGTGCCGTGATGCAGCCACTGTCCCTGACTAGCATTAATTTCCCCAAGATGTAAAGACAATCTACCCGTCCTGGGTACCAGCGTACCTGCGCCCTTTGTCCTTCTCGATGGCTAGATATATATGAATCTTGATGAGGTGCTCTTGCGTTGTTGCTTCGGGCTAAAGCATGCTATGCAGACCACGCAAGCCAGGTGGGATTCGCAAAAAAAGAAAAGAAAAAAAGGCCGGAACTTTTAACACCAACTTACAGCTCAATAGCCGTATCCCGTAGTTGCGTCCCAGATCAAAACTGCAACTCTGCAAGTTTCTACATGCTTGCCACCGGATGAAGATGTGGAATAGTGGGATGGAGACAAGGCACTTTACCCGATGCCCCAGACATCCCATACGCATTCACCCACCAGCTGCGGCTACGCGCGCCAAATTTCAAGACATCTTTTCAGCAATCCTGGATTCGGACGGTCTCCTTTATTTCAGCCATACATACATAACCCATCCCCCTGTTCCTCAGCTGTTGCTCGTTGGTCGGTGATCTCCTCCCATCATCTTCACATTCCTCCTTATATATCCCCTCGCCATGGACATTCTTTTCTCTCCTTACGGCGTCGGGGCTATACCCAAGCCCATCATGGATGAGATAGAGCACAAGGCCGAAGACCTGCTGAGGTCCAGTAGCTTCCAACAAATGTTGGAACTGGAACACAAATACAAGGTATGCCCATGTTTTCCAGTTTGGCTTCATACTCTCTCTCTATCTCTCTCTCTCTCTCTGTCTTTGATTGCTTGATGTCTCAAACTGCGCCATGTTTCTGACGTACCGCTCGCTCCTCATAGATGGAGCGTTTGCAAGGGGCTCAACTGAATGCTCCGGAATCCCCAAGTCTTCCCAAGCCAGACGGTTCCCATTCTTTTCAACAGCATCAATATGCCGGCTCGCTGGCTCAGCAACAAAAGTCCCTGATGCTCAAAGCAGCCCGAGGAAACGCTTCTCCGCCCCCGCTGTCAATTACCATCCCCCAACCTGAAAAAGGAGACGATATCGAAGCCTTGACACCCACAAATTCCGAGTCTTTCCACAAGCAGGTCAAATTCCTTGCTCCTGAAGACAGCAACGACCAAGAAGAAGACGCCATGTCTGAGCAGTCGTCCATCTGCCAGTCTCCCAGTTGGGAGAATTATGGCCAGAGGAAGAAAGACAAGAAGCTCGAGGCTGAGCGCCGAAAGAAAGAGAAGATCCAGGCCGAGAAGGAGGCCAAGGCAGCCAAGAAACGGAGCTCATCGAGACTGAGCAAGCTCCAGCCATCCACCCCTATTCCCGGACACGGCTCAAGAGTTACCCCCGCGTTTGCTCACCCGGAACGCTCCATGTCGGACCCCTCACTCATGACCCCTCATCCCACACACCATCAAGGCGAGTTTGAAAAGGACACGTCTGAAGTACTCAACACTTCCAACCCAAGATTGCCACTACGACGACACATGTCAGAAGGACCTATGGCACCCTCTCAACCACACACATCCAACACTTGCCCGCCTTCAGCTTCGAGGACTCCTATGTTACGACACATGTCACCATCTCGTCACAGCCGCAGCAGTGGCGGCAACATTCTTCAGATATCAAGTTCCAACCGTTCCCAAGAATCACTTCCAATCTCTTCAGGCCCAGATACAAGTCGGAGAGAGGGTTATGTACGGTGTCAAAGAGCGCAAAGCACTGAACAAGCTTTGGCTGGACTCGCGGATGAGGAACTTCTCGAAAACTACAATTCCCGTGCTGCCGAGCCAGCACCTCCCCGCAACGTTTGGCCTGTTAGGCGATCTTCCTTGAACCAGGATGCAAGACTGGCGGCGATGAAGCTTGTAGTGCGAAGATCACCATCGACAACAACAGCAAAGGAAACCAAGGTTGTCACCCAGGACGACTATTTTGCCTTTTCCGCGCACCCGTATTCTTCCTACGACGCAGATACACCGGCCCCAATTAAAGTTGGGAACCTTCCCAGGCCATCCCAGAAGACGCACACACCTCAAGAGATTCCGTTTGAGCGACCAGCTACGTCGCAAAGCTCAAGCGCCGGCTCCATCACGAGCACACAAAGCAAGAAGACTCGAAGTTTGAAGGAGGCTGCAAAAGCCGTCCTGAGCATTTCCAATGGCTCCAAGTCTCCTGGTGCTGTTTCTTTGCCTCCTTATTACGCTCTTCGTGCTCGAATGCAATCGCGCCCCTCGGTGTATACTGAGAGCAAATCCTCTGCCCAGGAGAGCTATTCGTCACAGCCAGTAACATCTCGGGATATTGCCAGTCATATTGCTGTACCTGATATTGACAAAGCTGGTGAAAGTCTCAATCAAACTGGCAGCCAAGCCTCAGAGGCCTCATCGTCATCTTCGGCATGCGAAGACGGATCATCTCTGCCATCACCAACAACAACTCCCGATACTTCTCGGCCGCAGTCTGTGAAGGATTTGCCCTTCACTGAAACCGATCTGGTTAAGATTACTCCTGCCACCGGCGATCTTCAGGATGACCAGCGAACCCTTAGGGAATCCCTCGACTCAAGCAACTCAACCACTCCTCGCCTCGAGGAAACCAGGGACAGGACCAGTGAGAATCATGGGAGCACTACGGCTTTGTCCATCGATGTCGACTGTGACGCACAATCGTTTACAACTTCAGTTTCGAATCTTGATGATGCGAACAACGATACTGTGGCTCCCCTACACCCAAAGAAGTCCGAACCAAGGGTGACTTCGAAGCCATCGCAAGACGTTGGCAATGCTGTTCAGAATGACTTGATAATCTCGATCCCGCCGCGTTCGAAGAGGAGGACTCAAATTGTCTCCTCGCCTGTTCAATTATCTCCTTTGGCACCCGAAGATACGATAAACCAAGAAAAGAGTCCTGGACCAGAAAAAGCCAATCGCAAGCAAAAAAGGCAGTCAAGACTGCAGGATCCAGACGAATCTACCTCTTCAGCAAGCTCAACCGTTGTTTCCTCCAGGTCTCGTTCGCCTACCAGCGGAACTCGATCGCTTTCCGCGGAGTATCAAATCCCCTCGAACCCATACTTGGAGGATTTCCCTGAGTTGGCCAGCGACTCTCATCTTCACTACCAAAGCGAGCCCTCCAAGACGTTTGCGGCTTCCTCTTCCGTCTCCCTTCCAGCTTCAAGGTCACATAGTGTTTCTTCCCAGCCGTTCGCTCCTCCTCGAACAAACTCGGCACCAATTCTATCATCAGCCGCAAAAACAACTACGACTCAACCAGCCAAGTTGGCTCCGGTATCGATTCTCAAGCAACCAAAGAACCTGACTGATGGACCTTCGCCACCGCTTTCTCCTGGCCAACCTTCACCTGTCTTGTCAGCACTTCCCAAACATATGCAGCAGTTTTCGGCTCGCCAGCCGTCGTTTTCAGCTGTACCAACAGCCGCAGCACCGATCGCTAAAATGTTCGTTGAGTGCTGCAGCTGCAAATTTTACCACGACATGCCTTCAAAGATATATGAGTGTATGACAAAGCCGGATGCTGTGGTAGAAGATAGGACCCTGGGCATCTCTGGTGCTATCACAACCATGGTCAAGTGTCCTTGGTGTAATCATAATATGTCGATGAGTTGCTGTGCTGGGTACGCGGCTGTTGTATACTTGAAGGAAAAGCTACACTGAACACAAAGAGAACACACACATACACCATTTTTTCCCTTATTGGTATAACATGATTTTCACAGGGTATCCGGCAACCAGATTTACTTTTCTTTTCCTTTTCTTTTTGGACAGTCTTTAGCACGTACATTTCTCTGCGAGTTTGTTTTATTTGTTTACGGTATGGTGAAAAAGGGGCGTCTCAAGTCTGATTCAAGTGCGAAAAGTCATGTCATTTCCAACCACAACTGTATGTACACGTACATGATTCTTTGTCTAGCATCAAATCGTAATGTGACTTAGGTATTGTTTGTCAAAATGTACGAAATCTATGCTTAAATCAAACTATTTTTTCCATTCGGTTTAGGTACTTTACATAATATTCCTTTTTTTGTTTTTCCCATGGTATGTCCAGGACATACTCATAGTCTGTAATGGCCCTTTCTCGGCCGGCAAGCTGCCGAACATATGCAAGAACATAAAGTAAATATATTGGACTGTGGGGAAATATGTGTCGTCGTCATCATCAACTATATCTCTCTTTTCCTTTACCCCACACTGTCGCTTCTACCCCTTTTCCCTTTTCTCCCCTTCCCCCAAGATGCGCAAAATTTCTCATCATGTGCCGAGAAAAGGGGGAGGGTGCTCTGCATACATGAACTGTTTTTCGGCTCTGCACCCCGCAAAATCTCTTTATTTTTCTCGGAACCCGGCAAGCAAAGAGAAGAGAGATTAATTTACATCTGAACCCAACTACCGACATTGTCTTTCTGACTTTGGTCCATTTTATCCTTCTACTTCTCCTTGTTTTGATGATGAAGACGAGGGGGAAAGTGCGCAATATGATGTATATGTACATGTACATGTTGTACATATACTACATAACAAAATGATTTGGTATTGATGTACATACATGTACATGTCCAGACATCTACTTTTTATTCAGCCCCTTCACGGAGAAATCATGCGCAACAAACATCAAATTGCAATCATACAGAAGAAAAGGCTTACGCGGTCAACTCTACATTTTTCTTCCTTGCTCACAATCTTTTACTCTGTATTACTCCAGGCGCCGGCAGTTGAGATCTACATACCCGATGATGTTATCGATCCATTCATCCATCCAATCCCGACGGTCATTATCCGATGCTCTCTTTTCCCGTTCCGGCAATACCGGCCAACCATTAACATGTACCTTAAGCTTCTAGAAGGAAGAAAAGAATGATGGATCATATCATCTCAATAAATATCTACACATACACTTTCAATCCCCTGTCATTGGCCTTCAATACACCAAATTCATATATCTCACTCAGCTCATTAACGCATAAAGAAAAACGGCTGGAAAAAGACTGCCCTCAAAGTAATTTTTGTTTTTCATGCAAATAGCTCGGATTTCGGATTTCCTTTCATCAAGAATGAGTGGTCATACACTGGTTGAGCAATATGGAATTTAAATCAACCCAAAAATTAAAAAAAGAATTAAAAATTTATCACCAAAGCCATACAAAGAGACGTTCAGAAATAAAAGTTTACAGAGCCAAAGGGAAGCATCAAATACATAGAGATGTGAAAAAAAGGTGAGGAGTATCGTCCAGAATAACAAGAATATAGATCTCATATATTGAATTGTTCTCTTTCCATCTAAAAGAAGCATCGTCATCACGCACCAAAAGGTTGTCCAAAAGAAATTTTTTTTTTTTAAAAAAAAAAAAAAAAAAAAAAAAGAGAGAGACAACCTCCGCTACTACACAGAAAAAAACATCCCCCTTTTAAAGACGCAATAATAATAAAAACTCACAACCACTGATGAGAAAACAATAAAAATTGGAATAGAAAATAAATAAATAGATATATTGTACTAATAAGGCCCATCTCATACTTCATGATGACAAAAACAAAGTCCATTGAAGACGAGCCAAACTTCAAGCAAAACGTATCATGCGTGTTAACAGCTGTAACTGTAGGTCGAGGTAGAGCAGGGATTTTTTAGAGCTTTGAGCCAAACATAACAAGAAAAGAAAGACAAAAAGAGACAAAAAGAGATAAGCTAAACTCCAATGAAACCAAACAAACGCCACAGCTTTCTGTCAGTCGTACACACAGATATCGCCCCAACCCCAGAGGTAGTAAAACATCAACAAAACCACAGGTTGCCCCAAAACTCCTCGTTTAGGTACCTTCCACTTTTTGCCCCTTCTAAGTCCAACCCCTAAACCGAGACCAGGCCGGCTCTATTATATGGCTTCTACCTTGAAGCCATGTGTGTGCTGTTTTTCTCTCCTCGCTTGTTTCTGTACCTCTCTCCCCTGCCAAACTGCTTGGCCTTTCTGCATCCTTGAGACTTCCGAGAAAGTCGCACTGACTGACTGAATGAGAATAACTTTGGCGCCCATATTGACTAGCTTTTTAGCGCAGTTAAAGCAGAAATTATCGCACCCCAGATGTAGCGTTTGTGAATAGGGTCGCGTTGACCAATGTAATCGTCCTTCTGTGACGCTGTCTCCCCTAGATGTTTGTGATATAATTGAAGGAGCATTGTTTCTGGATTGAGCTTAACGGTGATTTGGCGTTCAAATCTGATGCCGTTGCAGTGTTGGTAAATCGGTGGTTGACACCGAAGGACATCTCCGCTTCCTTGTTGGTGGCGGGTGTAGCACTTCGGGCGATCGCCGTCGTCATCAACCAGTGTCTTGCTCCCAGTTTAGAACCCGCGAATCGATGGTATGTAGAGCTTAACTTTAAAGCACCCCGATCTCCATGGAAGTGTAAGACTCCTCATGTAGTTTCGTGAGTCAATACAGAGCTCACTCCACCTTAATAGCGATCAGACGCTCTGAGGATAGACAGAGGCAGGCTAGACGTATTGTCAGCATGGTGAATTTAAGGCCCAAATAATTCATCAACATCAAAACTTACCGGACTGTTGAGCATATTATTGCGCTTGTTCCGCCCCTTCTTGATGTGATTCTTGAGAGCGTTCGAGTCTAAGGGTTTGAGCAGCTCAAAACTGCATAGGAGCTCTGAGGAAACGGACATGACGGCCCCCCAGTTATCAAACTCGCCGCAGTACTAAATTTAAGACAGAGATTAGAATCGATAGGCAATATATTCGGATGTGGCGTCATTACTACTTACATTCGGTGCACTAAATACGGTGACGAGAACACGATCAGTAAAGAACTCATAGCCGTCCTCAACTACCATGTGCGCGCGGCAGACGAGATCAAAGTCATTTGCCGCCAAAAAGTCGGTGATAACCTTCTTTCCGAAGCAGTAACTGACGCCTCTCTCGTTAGCCTCCCAGTCTGATTCCATGTCGGCTGGATCTGACCATAGCAGGTCATTGAGAAGTCCATAGTCCGGAACGTCGGTCGGCCGGGCAATGTTCCGAATGTCGTCCATGTGACTGAGAGCTGGCGACAAACCGCCGTGGACACAAAAGATCTTGGCGGCAACAATAGCAGCGATTGGGAGGGTGTTGAATGTATCTATGAATGTCTTCCAAATCTTCACATTGCACCTCCGCTTGCACTCGTCGTAGAAACCGTAAACGCGCGTGACGTTGGCACACTCGTGGTTCCCGCGCAAGAGGAAGAAGTTCTCGGGGTACTTGAGCTTGTAGCACATCAGAAGCAAAATGGTTTCCAAGGACTGCTTTCCGCGATCGACATAATCACCTAGAAACAAGTAGTTTGAGCTCGGCGGAAATCCACACATCTCAAACATGCGGATCAGATCAGTGTACTGGCCATGGACATCTCCAACAACCTTGACGGGAGCTTCAAGCTCAAGGAGCGCGGGCTGGGACAGGAAGCATTCCCTCGCACGGTGGCAAATAGCCATGATCTCAGCATTCTTGAGACAAACACTCTTGGTAACCTTTCCGGCATACCCGGCGTCCAAAAGACGTTTGATGAAATCGTCCAGGTCAATATCCTTGATGTCGCTCATGGAGACACCTGCGTTCTCTTTCTCAGAATCGTTGGGTGAGGAGTTATTTGTAACCACATTGATCGCGTCTTCCCGCTTGACAAGGATGGGCTTGCCAGCAGGCTGAGTAGTCAGCCCAGCGGCCGCGGCCCCGGTCGGAGGCTTGTCCGAGACATAGTCTACCTCTCCGCTCGCTTGGGCAGCAGAAACGTCATGTAGGCCCGCCTTCATTGAAGCAGATTGGAGCGGTGAGGGTGGAGGTAGATCCTCAGCCACGGCTGAAACGGGTGAATTAAGAATGGCAGTATCAACTGACGAGGGCGAGCTCGGAGAAGGGATAGAATCTGACCGCGAGAGCGATGACGACCTTGGAGTCTTCCCAGACCTATCCAAAGTGACATCCACCTTTTCGTTTGGATCTATTCCGTTCACAATAACCGACGAGCTCCTGGGGCTGTCCGTCTTGGAGCCGGGAATTTTGGAACGAAGGGATCGGAAGGACCTGGACGACTCCCTAGTGTCGGTCCTACTGAACGATGGATACGACTGGAAGCCTTCAGGGCCCGTCTTGTCGCCATTGCCGGCGCCCTTGGCGGAGGAGGCCCCGGAGTCCTTGGATGATTGGTTGCCCATGGTTTCTCGAGATCAGAGAATGCTTTTTGAGAAGCTCTGAAAGTGAAAAGGGGCTGGACGGCGTGCGCGCGCGTGGTTCCGGCAGGTCGCTTTTTGAAGACCTACACAGCCTACCGCTGCACCCGTCTAGAAGCGATTGTAATGTTTGCGTGCCCCAGGGTACTAGGGAGGGTGGTAAAGTCTGTCGAGGCAAGAAAGCAACTGGGTGGCGGTGGAAGACCGACGTCTCGATGATCTGTCCGTTTTTGAAGACCCTAGAGGAATCGGATAGAAATCAGGGTGGTGAACCGGGCGTGGAGGACGAGGCACTGTGGATACCACGGCTTTCCAGGTGTGTAGTCAAAATTCTCGGGGGTGGATAAAGACCGACGGATGGAGCCCGGGACTGGAGGTCGAGGCCGGGCCGGTTTAGAGGAGGGAATGGGGGAAGAGACGGAGGAGGGGGGAGGGAGGAGGTCTTGAAAAGCGCACAATGATGTCAGCCTTGCTCGTCCGGGGCACTCCTCAAAGGCGAAGAATAGCAGCTTTCAAGAAATGGGACGAGAAAAAAAAACCAAGAACTGTGGGGATGTGAAGAAAAAGGTCGAGCCTGGGGAAGGAAACCTACTGGTCTGATAAGAGTGACAACCGAGAGCGACCAAGGAAAAAAAAAATAAGTCGCCAATGCCAAGGCTGATGTGCTAGGAACGGGGGCCGGCTAGGTGCCTTTCTACGGAATAGCTGAGTCGGATACTCCGTTTACGAGTGAGGAAGGGTCGGATGGGATAAGAATTAAGCGGTCGTAGATGAGGAGAGGGAGAGGGAGTGGTAGCGAGGTGTGCAAAGGTTAAAAGATGAATGATGGAGCGGAGTTAGGGGCGACGGAGGGGAGGAATTAGGTATTAGAGAGGGTTGAGGTGTGTTGTGTTGCTGCGCTGGTGGCACGGCACTCCGATGATGCCGATGCTCCAATCCTTTTTCAAATGGAAGTTGACTGTCGATTCGAGTTGCCACGACACATGCACACTCATCAACAATACACAACACAGTCCACGTACACACAGAGAGAGCACAGAGGGCGCTGGCAGGAGCGTTGGATCAAGGTCCAGGTTCCAGGGGAGGAGGTCCACGGACTGGGGCGGCCGGGTCTTGGTGGTGGATTCTTGGGGATGTTGAGGCGTGCTTGGATGTCCTGTGATGCGATAAAATTCAACTTTTATCAAAGACATGAAAGAATCGAGGTTGCGGGGGCGGGGGAGGCTGATGATTTGATTGGGAAAGATGCAGCAGTAGCCCGTCCGTGTGTCTCGAATATTACCGAATTGTAGTACTGATGGCCAACGATGACGATGCGGCTGGCTGTTGGTTACAGTACCACTCACGGCACCTGCCAGCCTAAGATATTCCGGGTTACTGGATCCAGACAACCAAACAGGAAGTTCCGGAAGCCGCTGCACGACTGCAAGATAGGACGTCGAATGGCAAGTGCAGTTGAAAAGACGTTGTGCACCCGCGAAAGTCAATGTAACGGATACGGTCGAAAAGGTAGAATTTCCATCATAATTCCCCTACCCCCAACAAGCCGCTTGCCCCTGGAACAGTGGATGGAAGCTGCGAACAGGAGAGGCACGTGCCTGTCGTAGTGCAGGGTGGGGCATATTTTGGGGCGGCAGTTTTTCAGCTTTGCCCCGCAATCGGTCGCAGGCATCTGACGATGGGCCGCTTCCAGCGTTGGAGCACATCAGCAATCTGGAACATCCCATATCTATTTGTTGATGATGGATGTCTGATAATCAAAATGCAGGAACTGGCATCTAACCTGCCATCCATTGCTACCCACCATCTTTGACGACTTTCTGCGTGCTTTCCGACATCAATTGCGACGATGAGTATCCAGACGTCCCCTCCCAGGTCTCAAAATTATGAGACATGGTTCAATGAGTCTGCTGACATTCTTCACCTGCATGGTGCTCTGACAACCCCCCGAACCCATCTCCAACTTCCCGGGTTTATCAGAAATGGAGTGGGGGATTGAGCCGGTGACCCCCATCTAGAGCGTTTTCTCATCAGGCGGGATCTCATCTGTCGACAGATCTCGACCAAGGTTATGACCGCGGGAGGTGCCCGGTCGCGGATGTTGTGCGATGTGAGTCTTCCGACAGAAGGCAACCCTCCACTTCGTGTGCAGTGTGGTGCGAGGTGCACACCACACACAATTGTGGGTCTTTCGAGACAGGTTTCACCTTGTTTAATCCTGGTGGTTGAACGCCATGTGCTTGACCACCTGACTGTTCCTCCGTTTCCCATTTGCTGAACTGTTCAAGCGGTGTACCCGACAACATAGTCACTCGCAGAGACAGAGTTTTCTTTTCTGGAATTCATGATTCGATATATTTCTCCTACGAATGTGGGTTGTTTGTCGGGAGCCTGCAGAAAAAATGAAGGCCTTGGGGGTGGCCAAAACCCGGTGGAAGTCGAGTGGGGGATGGTTTTATTCATCCATCGAACAACACATCAATTGGGCTTGAACTGTGGAATACGTGGGCCTGGTATCACCATGATGTCGGAGCAATTTCACGGAAAAGCAAGCTTGAAGGTTTGGCTTGGCATTGGGCGACCGTTTGGGCTTTTGTTTGATCAGAGAGGACAAAATGTCGCCGGTCGGCCCAGCCCAGTCCGACCACCGTGAGGTTATTTCAATGCCGGGATGCCCTCAACAATCGGCGGCCGGGCCCGCTACGGAGCCGAGTTTTGTCTGATGATAATCCTCAGGTTCCCGGCGGTCTGGACCGTCCGGCGTTCAGAAAGATTGAAGCCGGCCTTGGCATCACCAGTCTGTCGCAATTCGCAAACACCCAAAGGCGTGCCTTTTCACCGCGTCTTTCTTGGCCCCTTGGCATCATGGAATCTGGCTGCTTCCACGTTTCTCCACCAGGTCCCATCAGCCTGGAATTCTCAAGTGGGCCAGTTCCATTAATAGAATATCCGTAGACAAGCCCAGAACCCAGCCACTTCACGTTGACGCCACCAGCCACTACACTATACGGAATACACCACAGTAGTGTGCGGATATGTCTTCGGAAACCCTCCAGGGAATGACGGCCACACTGTCAAGTTATGACAAAGCGATCAGGTTGGGTGTGATTCGGATTCGATTTCCCATCAGTATCATTGGATGACAGTGACGATTTTGTTGAATCGTTGAGGATTTAGGTGTTTTCTTCACAGCTTGGCATTTTTGTCGTGAGTTTAAAGTTCGCACTGTTCGGTTTCGTACTTCGCCCGAAAGCTGGCGTAAGCTCTTACCCCTAATTGAACCCATCATCTTACTCCATTCGCCCGTTATCACTCTGGAAACTATCGACGCCATCAAGGCTCTCCCAAGCTCTTGTCGAGAGGCTCTCCTGTTTCATGTTGACGATCTGCAATTATGGTTACCTTGACGCGTCGTCACTGCGGGGCATTGTCAGCATCTTTTCGCCAATTTTCATCTTTTTTGTCGTATTCTGTCGACACCTTTTTGGGTTGCGTGCTTGCTCTCTCGGTGCCATGTTTCATTGGGTGCAAACGATGTGCATCTCTAGTCTTCTAATTTCTCCCGCAGTTCCATGTGGTTGCCGTTTGCGGTCAAAACATTCGACCACTGGACCTTTTGACCAACAAACGGGACCAGGGCCGCTATGCAGCCGGATTGCTCCCTTCTAGTCTCAAGACTTTAAAAAAAGAAGAGTCCGACTTAAGGTGGGATTTCGGAAAGTCTGACAACCCTGACAACAACGCCACTAAACCCCTTTTTGTAGATGTAAATCTCGCAGTCTGACTGGATTCAGGATTCTATGCGATGTTGGGGTCGGACTTTTGTGTCTTGGAGAGACGGGAAGTTCTGAGTTGGAGCTGGAGCTGGAACAGGGAGCTACTGGAGGCCTGACGGGACGGGAATGTTGTTGAAAGAAAAGGGCCAAACAAGGCGAGCTCACTGTCTAATTTGTGGGGCCCATATCGTCACTGGCATGGATTGCGGAAACTGCGCCACTTGATCCGAACCACACACCCACACAGCCTTTTTACGGAATCCCTAGCGTGCAGTTACATGGACCCTGCGCCCATCAGCCCCGTAACCCCCGGTTGGTGTTTGGGATTTTGGGCTTCGGGCAAGCAAACCTGCCAGCCCTTTATTATAATCTCTCCCACCCTTTCGCATTTTCCCAACCTTCTTTCTATTATATCATTCATTCATATTTATCCATCTCCCCATCATCTGCGTTCTTTGAGGCTTTGCGATTTGCATCTTTCGCTCGTTTCGACCCAACCAGATATCCCCATCAACGTAAAATCCACTACGATTTTCGACGATTACCCCTCCAGGCCCCGCCCCCGCCGTAATCGAGAACCAAAAAAAAAAAAAAAAAAAAAAAAAAAAGAATCACAACTTGAACAATGGCGAGTTTTGGGCGGTTCGTGTGCGTGCTGCTGCCGTTCCTGCTCACGCTGGCAGCGTTGGTTGCTATGCTGATTGCAGGTTTGGCTGGCATTGCCGACAAGTCGCTCTACATGTTCCAAGTTAATACCACCGATCTCTCCATCGACCCGCTCAAGGCATTGGACATCGTCAGCAAGGCCACCGACGGCCAGGTTAAGCTGCCAGATGTTAAGGGCCTTATTACCCGGGATGTTCCTGTTGCCGTCATTGAGACCCGTCAGGAATCAAAGTCAAATAACATCACCGCCGAGGATCTCGGTCTCTACGACCTCTATGATATCAGCGTATGGGGCTATTGCTACACTCCCCAGAATGGCTCGCGCGAGTGCACAAAGGCGTCGTTTGATTGGGCTACCAAAACACTTAACACGACTACTGGCAATCTCAACAGCCTTCTTACCTCCACCGGCCAAAACGTGACTCTCCCCAAGGAGATCACCGACGCCGTCAAAGTCTTCAGCACCGCTTCCCGCTGGACCCAGATTGTCTTCATCGTCGCCTACGTCGCCCTCGCCGTCGAACTTTTCCTCGGGCTCTTTGCTAATTGCAGCCGCATCTTCTCGTGCCTGACCTGGCTCATTGCCGCATTTGCCGCCGTCGCCACGGGCTGCGCTGCCGGCCTCGCTACCGCTACCTCTGTTATCGTCGTTGGTGCCGTCGAAGCCTCGGCCAAGATCTATGGCGTGCGTGCAGACTTTAATCGCCGCTTCTTGGCTACCGTGTGGATTGGTGCCGCGTTCGCCATTGGCGCTGCTTTCTTCTGGCTTTTTACCATCTGCTGCTGCGCTCCTGACCATTCGAGCAAGAAGAAGCGCTCTCGCCAGGGTAGCGACGAGGGCGAGAAGCTCATTGGCGGTGGTTCAGGTGCCTACCAGCGTATCGGGGAGCCCAATCAAGGGTACCAGGGTTATGCACAGCAATACCCTCGGCAGTATCCCCAGCAATCCTACAGCGGTAGCCAGGGGAGAGAAGTGGCTTATGAGCCGTATTCTCATGCTAGAGTTTAGGTGAGGAGAGAGGGTCGATTGAGAGTGAGTGAAGAACGGGTTTTTAAAAAATGGTGTATTTGGCTGTTTTAGTAGCAAAGCACAAAGCAGGCAAAGCGAGTTTTTTGTTTGGTGACGATGATTTGGAATGGGGTTTATGAGCTTTATTTCCTACTACTTGCATCTTAATGGGCGTTGCTTTGTATTTATTTGGGATGATGGTGGCGGTAGTGATAATCTTTTACTTGAACAAGACAAAGATGGGATGGAATAAGGGAATCTGGAACACTCTACGTTTGGATGATTTTGGAATTTTTTTTGGGAATGGATTAATGAACCATACAAACACACACACACACACAGATATATCTTTTTCTCTTCTAGCTGCTCTCGCAAATGATACCCTCAAATCATTTTGGGTTTGCTTTTCGACAGTTATGGTTTTATAGAATGGAAATTTACTGAAAGCATCTTATCTTCTCCGCCTTTTGGTTGTTCGTACCTATACCAAACCCTCTCATTGTGCTGCAGTCTACAGACCTCCACAACACTCCGCCTGCGGCGTTTTCCTCGTCTGGGGGTTTTTGAACCGAAACTCGCTCTTTAATCAAATTGAAATCGCTTAAAAAAGGGGGGTTGTATCATTAGACTGAATGAAGTTTATTGTCTGAGGTCAGCTATGTAAGATTTTCTCGCACGTGCACTTTGTGACATTCGAAGGCTTTGATGCGATTTGATTACTCCTTTTTTCCGAATAGTGGTAACCGAGCCATATCCGATGATCAAGTACAGTTATACGGATACGACATGTTTTGTTTATTTATACATGTCCCAGTGTAGTCTAGGTCTGAGTAGGAGTTAGGGTGTATGGTAAGGTGATACTTATACTCGGGATTGGTCTCGGAAGTATTGCAATGTGTTACTCTTGTTTGGGTAGTGATACGTGCACATGCACATACGGCGTGTGCGAGGGTGATGGGGGGGTTGGTGTGGAAAGGTTGAGACCCTGTGATGGAGGGAGAAGGAATATATAGGGCGTAGCTGGACTAAAGATGAAAGAGAATGGATGTGATGCAGGAATAGATATATGGTCTGGACAAACCGTAGAAAATGCAAAGTAACATGATATCGTGTATCCTTGATAGAAAGAGATAGTTTAATTACATAGGATAGGTATTAGATCAATATGAAGTATTTATTCAGAATCCTAATCGATTTGCCCTATGTACTCAAATAATTACTCCCTCCGCAATGTTTCTCCATGCTTAAGCAAACGCCCACACGTAATGCTAACAAAATTCCACTGAAATCCGCCAATGCCTCATTCATATGCATCATCACCATACCGGACATCTCACCACACATTTAAAGATCCTCAACACTCCACTCCTTCCACCCCTTCTTCTCACCCGGTAATCTCACAGCTTCCCACTCCTCCTTCTTAACCTTGGACCATTCCTCCTTGTCGATCCACCCAATATAGGCACGATCACCAAACCCGCCAACCCAGTAAACATGCTCAACGACCAACCTCACAAAATGCGCCTCGTGAATTCTGTTCCCCGGTAACCAATACTTGGCATCCTGGTGAATATCAACAAAACATTTGGCAATGTCCGATCCTTTTTCGTCTGCGGCAGGGATGGCCTCAATCCACCCGTGCAGGGAGAACCGAGGTAGATTAGCAGCCGAGTATGGAACTGGTTCCTTATGATGATGATGCCTGGAAGAAAAGAGAGAAGAGAACCAAGAAGAGGATTGAATTCGTTTAGCTGGAGGGTGGGGAGGAGTCCATGCTAGGGAGAGTGAGACGTTGCTCCCGGCCGCGATATTCTTGAATGCCGAGGAGATTCTGAGGGCGAGGATTGTTGGGTTTCCCTCGGATTCGCAGTCGGCGATGTATTCTATGAGGCTGAGAGGACTGCCTCCCAAATTTGATGGACGCTTCTCGGAAGAGGACGTTTTGTTGGAGTCGTCGGGGAAGACGGTTGCGATGTTTCCGAGCGGTGTGAGTGCCAGGATGCGCCGGCCTAAAACGGCTGATTCATAAGAAGTGGGAATTCGAAAGTCTCTTGTTTCAACGTTATCAGAGGAGCTGGTGGGAAGAGTGGCTGCATTGGCGTAGTTGGAGAGGAGGAGAGAGGTGATGGAAAGGGAAAGGGAGATGGGTTTCATGATGGGCGAGAACTAATTAGACTGATAAAAAGTGTTGTTTGATTGAGCAGATAAGAGAGAGAGAGAAAGAAAGTTATTGAACCCTGGGCACTCAAGGACTTAAAGAGAAGCTAGACTTTATAGGAGATGGTTTTATTGTCAATGGACCAACGGTAACATTGGGGTTGGCAGCTTGGCGAAGCGGGGTGTGAGCGGATGCAGGTGTTGCCAAGGCATCTTATCAGATCATCTTTTACATGACATCTTGAGCATGTGAAGAATCTAAAAGCCTCGCGGCTTTTCTCATACTGGAAAATGATGCTCCATGGTTAATATCCAATGTCTCTCATGATCAGCCCGAGCATGCTGAGTTCAGAATTAGAGGTGCAATGAGCATGTTGGCCCCTATTTGCAGGCCCATACCTGTTATACCACTGTCGTCATCCTCAATATCATTGGCCTTGAATAACAGGCACAATGAGGGCCAATTATGAGCACTCCGCCCTCGCCGGGGTCATTGAGCTGTGCAAATTTTGCGGTGAGCTTCCACAGATCGTAGCTTCATGGTCACGTGAATGTCACGTGCACTTACAGCAACGACACAGTCAACGGCAAACACAATTTCCAAAATGTTTGACAAAAAGTGGTGGGCCTTGATTGGCGCCATTTTGGGGCTCATTTTCTTGACTTGTGTCATTTATCGCTGCTGGAACGACTGGATGAAGGGTGTGTGTCCCAAGAGACGCTTGCCGGCCCCAGGTTGGGCGAGCCCGCAAATCTGGCTAGAAGGACAAGACCGTAGCGCTCAGACCTCTTTGCGCACCCAGCGGCCAGAATTTCCTGTCCCTCTGATTCGAATGGTTCCTCCGCTTGCAGCGCCACGTCCAATTTATTCACCAGCCACCGCACGGATCACTCGCAAGTCCACTGGCAAAGGTTGGTTTGAAGCCCCAAAGGCGAGCCCCGCAGCTCCCACAATTCTTAGCTAATCGCGAGGATAATCCACAGAAATCGTTCAGAACGGTCCTCTTCACCCCGACAAACCGCCTTTGAGAGAGCTCGTCGCGCCCATCGCAAACATTCAAAATGGGAAAGGTCCACGGAAGGTACGTCGGTTTGATTGTCTGTATAGAGGCTGGAATAATGATTTATTGACTTTCTTTCCTTTGTACAGTTTGGCTCGTGCCGGTATGTTTTTCTCAATATGTCCCCCGCCACCGTCACCATCACGACCGCAGCGACCGACCGACCGATTTATCGGCATTCTCTTGAAATACTCGAAAATTCGACCATTCACAATTTGAGTGACTCTGTTTGGATGGATTTCTGATGGATAAATACAGGAAAGGTCAAGTCTCAGACCCCCAAGGTCGAGAAGCAGGAGAAGAAGAAGACTCCGTATGTTGAAACCTCCGCCCAGCTCTTCTCCAAAAGGAATCCCGGTCACTCCCTTCTTTTTTTCTCGTTTTGGTCAAAAGGAAGTGGACACGATGGGATTACTGGGATCAATCGTGCTTGTATCATGTCTAACTCTATAAACAGTAAGGGCCGTGCGAAGAAGAGACTCACTTACACTCGCCGTTTCGTCAACATCACCCTCACCGGTGGCAAGCGCAAGGTCAGTAGATGATCATCACATCGACAAGAAGCGACAGCGGGTACTAACAAACCTATCTTCAGATGAACCCCAACCCTACCTCCTAAATTAGCCCAACACGATGAACGCTTTTCGGCAACTTTTCTGGTGACGTTTTAAGAGAATGATCGTCAGTATGATGCGGAAAGTTTAGTCGGGTGAAAGCTGGGAAAATACGGGATCTGAAGCGTTGATGATGATGGGAAATGGTTGGTAAAATCTTGGGCGATATTATGGATCGTCTGCCGGTCATTGAATGATTACGGCTTTTTATGGCTTTCGGACGTCATTTTTCATGCTTTTTTCAAGGCAAAGGGCAATAACGGATTTCTTTTTTTGCGCTTTTCACGACGCGTCTTCTCTACGATTGGGAATGGCGCTTGATCAGAGAAAGATCCCAAGGACACATGGATATTCTCTGCCCAATCCCGTCTCCCTTCCCAGTCAAGATGAGGGATGTCGGTTCAGTTGAATGCGAGCAAGATATCAAGGGGTCTTCCATCCAGCATGTTCCTTATGTTACCGGTGATACATAGGCATTTCATGGTCCAACTTTCTTCCTTTTGCTGAACCCCATTTCTCGTTCAGTCATTCTACTTCATCTAGGCACCCTAGTCATGTGTGTTCTACATGATTTGATTCATGCATAGGAAGGCTCTTATTTTTTGTCTCGCTGAAAACATCCCAGACATCCTCGACGCTTTATGTACACAACACCTCCTTGTTGGCACCTTAATGCCCTGATTTAATCATCTCGTCTATGCATCGTTCCCCCCATTTGAGCGGACTGTTGTTGTTCGTTCGTTTTATGGTATCTTCTCAATTTATTTTTGTGCCCTGTACTCTTATCAATCTGTTTTGGTCTATTATACATGATTGCTCTATTGTACATGTTCCTTGCTTCGCCCAGATGCCCCAATATTATTCGACTTCCACAATTCCTCTCTTTGGTACACACCTATCTCATTTTCTCTCCGTATAGCAGAGATCGAATAGTTCCTCGCTCGATTGTACCTGTACCTTACATCACCCAGATACCCCAGAATTATTCGGTTTCCGTGATTCCTCTCTTCGTTACACAATTATCTCGGTTTCTCTCTGCAAAGCAAAGAGCTAGTAGTCCTCTGGTTCCAGGTTGTCGAGGAGTAGATTCCAAGCTAAAGTGTCGACACCGTCCTTGCCCTCGGCTTCTTCCATCTTACTTGTGACTAGGAAAGCCGGCCAATGGATTCCAGTCTCAAACACATTGAGATTGAAGAAAAGACAAAGCATTACCGAGGCGAGAAATCTATCGTCTTTGTTGCCCCTGCCCTTGGCCATGATTCGATCGTAACCGTCTCTTGTGAGTTCGTACGGCTGGTCTGGGTGTAGTCGTGCTCCTGCGCGGACAAACCAGAACAATAACTTGGCCTTGTCCCAGTCCGGGGAATCGTTGAGAAGTCTATCAGGTATCTTGGTCTTTGGCTGGACTTCAAAAGGTGAAGGTTGTAGAGCTGTACCCGAGAGCAATTTCCAGGATCTCTTTAAGAACGGATACTTGGAAAGATCGATTTGTGATGTTGCAGTTGAGCATCTTTCAGTGAGGGCGCCGCACTCGTCCAGCAATGTCCCCCAGTGTTCTTCGAAGCTGGTCGTGGGGTTTTTCAACCTACCGAGCTCTCCGGAGGGACTACTCTTCCATTCTCGGTACCACATATCTTGCGCTTCTAGCATCAAACTGATGTTCATCCAAGGGCTGGCAAGAACTTCGCTCTGGAATCTGGGCCTTGCACGTGGCTCCTTTTGGAGAAGGAGGTTGTCCCACGTGGGTCGGAAGCAGCCGAGTAGGAGTTGAAGATAGAAGGATCGATGTGAGAGCAATCTGCCAATGCGCGCGCTGCTTCGGACAAAATTTACATTCTCGGACATGATGGTGATCCGTTCGAGTATCTCTGTGGGGAGGGTTTCTACGGGTGCAGGAAATGACTTCCGATCCGTAACTTTCTGTCGTTTTACCTTGCTGCAGTCGCCTCCAT
The DNA here is from genome assembly GCA_033297215.1 of Podospora fimiseda. Taxonomy (NCBI): domain Eukaryota; kingdom Fungi; phylum Ascomycota; class Sordariomycetes; order Sordariales; family Podosporaceae; genus Podospora; species Podospora fimiseda. The sequence continues at coordinate 47,646 of MU865312.1, read as the reverse complement.
TCTGGGCCTGGGCAGCTTCTCGTTTTCTCTTTGCGTATCCTTCTGGGTCTGGAGGAGCCCATTTATTCTTTGGGGGTTGGCCGCGTTTGCCTCTGATCCTCATGGGCGTGAGCTTCATAGCTTGTTCGGTTGTGACGAGGAGGTGTAGTTAAAAGAGAATGCAGAAGCGGGTCCCGTAAAGATTGACAAAACCTGTGTGAACTTGGATGGAGCTCGCGACTGTAGGTTGGGCGATTTGGGTAGTCCCGCTTAGCATGAAGTATAAACTCTTTGCAAAAAGCTGGAGGCGAAAGGTGAAAGTCAATTAATTGTTGGAAGGAGGAACAGCAGACCCAGCCGTTTTGATCAAGTATCAGATTAAATTACAAAAAGCTGGCATGTTTGAGAAAATACCCAACACCATTGAAACTCAGAGAATAGCAACGAACCTCAGCTCCTTGTCAGTTTTTTCATGAAAACGTTGGAGAAGGTACGGTTCGTTGCCATCACTGTTTTTTTGACGAGGTGGGATGAACGTGAAAAATATTATTAACACGCCTTGTAGTTCGCTAAACACACCCCTACCACTGGTCTCCAGGCCTATTTGTAGGGGAGTGCAAAACTTAAGAGGGGTGCCCACATCCAGTTCCATGCAGTTCCTTTATGCCAAGCTCCAAGACTTGAATTTCTTTGGTTTTTTGAGATATTCCATCCAGATCAAGCTTGCGACTGACGAAAAAAAGAGTTGGTGGACAAGAACAGTCCGCACAGCCAAAACAACTCCCACACTGCTGCGATGCCACCGGCATTGAGACCTGCAGTGCCGTCACAGAACCTTCTCCGATTTCTGCGCGCCCAGTCGGAGGGGCTTTTATTTGCAGAGTGCGCTGTCGTCGGCCGCTTACCCAAGACGTCGCTCCCACGTCGCCATGCCCGCACCTGCAGCAGCATTTCTTCAAGAACAAGACCGTCTCCGAAGCTTCCTTTTCATAGATTAAACAACCAACCACAGAAGCGCAATGCCTCTCTGCGGGCCAAACTCGATGCGATCCTCCCAAAGTCTATAAGCAAACTGCGCGCCACCTCGAGCGTCAATTCTCAATCAACTTCGCAAGCAGCAGGAGGTGCTCCTCGCTACTCGTCTTCCGACAGAGCACCAGAAAATGAGGAGAGAAGTTCATGGCAGGATTGGATATTTGGGCCAAGCCGTAAGAAATCGCGGGAGGCGCTGAAGGACGACGACATCCAGGTGGATTTAGAGGAAGAATCTGGCTCCATATTCCAACGCAGAGCTCTGACTTCAAAAGCGGCGCTTGACCCTAGACTGCGGTGCACAGAGGTGGACGGCAATGGGGACGTCATTATGGTGGACGGCGAGCTCAAAAAGAGCGAGCTGATCGCCAAGGTACGCAGTTTTTCAAGGACAAAACCACCGGTTGAACGGGGCTGACAAAACACAACTCAAAAACAGTACGGTCTACTTCCTCGTGATCTTCGCAAGATTGACTCGTCCAACCTCCCGCACATTCTTGTTCGCCCGTCAGCCATTCTCCTCAATTTGCTTCACTTGAAGGTTCTGATTAAACATGATCGCGTCCTTCTGTTCGATGTGTTTGGCTCCAAGTCTTCATACCCCCAGTCCGCGTTCATGTACGACTTGCAGGGGAAACTGCAGCAGAAGCAGGCTCCCGGGGCAAACAGTCTGCCTTATGAATTCAGAGCTCTCGAAGCGGTCCTTATGTCGGTCACTTCTGAGCTGGAGGCTGATTTCGAATCTGTCCGAGACCCAGTGATTCGGGTTCTCAGCGAGCTCGAGGACGACATCGATCGTGAGAACCTCAGGGTTCTTTTGGTTCTTTCAAAGCGGGTCAGTACCTTTGAGCAGAAGGCCAAGTTGGTGCGCGATGCCATTGAAGAGCTCCTCGAGGCAGATGACGATCTTGCGGCCATGTACCTCACTGAGAAGACCCACGATCTTTTGCGAGGGGACGATGACCACACCGAAGTAGAGCTGTTGTTGGAATCATACAACAAGATCTGCGACGAAGTGGTTCAGGAGGCTAGCAATCTTGTCTCGAGTATCAGAAACACAGAAGAGATGTAAGCTGGTAGTAACCTTGTTTGACCAACATAAACTGACAAGACTTCAAACAGCATCCGGGCAATCCTTGACGCGAACCGTAACTCTCTGATGCTTCTCGATCTCAAGTTCAGCGTTGGCACTCTCGGCTTGGCCATGGGAACTTTCCTGGCCGGTCTGTACGGAATGAACCTCGAGAACTTTATTGAGGAGACTAATTGGGGGTTTGGTGCGGTCACTGCCGTTTCTTCCATCTTCTCGCTCATCGTCTGCTGGTACGGGCTTGTCAAGCTCCGGAAGGTGCAGCGGGTCAAGATGAACGCCAATGACCTTCGGAGAACCGGCGGTCACTGGTTCCGTGAGGATGGCGCGAGTGTCAACAACATCTTGTTGGACCCTAGCAACCGTGAGCGCCTTAGGAGGATCAACATGATGAAGAACGCCAAGCAGCAGCGATCCAAGAAGTGGCCGTTTTGATGAGCCACAACAGAGGGGAAAGGAGTGATGTATGATGAGTGTTTGTGTATGTGTGTATATTGGGTTCCTGGCATCGGCGTTCAGGAATGGAAAAGAAAGACAAACCCCCTTTTTATAGACGCCACGGCATGGGGACAACGGTACATGATTAGACGGGACGGAGAGAGGCGTTGGAGATGGATTCATCATTTACATGGGAACCTCCCTTCTTGATCTAGATGTCTTTGTGTGTGTTTTCTTGGTTTCCCTGTTCTAAAATACCACTATTCGTTTTGATGGTTGATGTACAATATTTGTTTTTCTTCATTTCCGACATCTCAGCTCAATTGCAAGAGCCATCCACAAATATATGTCTCAGGGGATGAATAATGAGAATAGGGGCAAAGTATCTGACTCGGGGTGAGATCTGTGTAAACATGTGTTGACCCCCCAAAAGATTTTATAAAGCCTCTTCTCCTCCGAACTTCCATTCAATTGGAAATTCCCCGAACACTGAGCTCCAATAAATACCCCATTTTCCCCAGGCAGTCTTGAATCTCCCGAAAGTGACGCACTTGTCATCCCACCTTCCCTTGGTTTCAAGTTTACCAATCTTTTATAGTAGCCTTTTCCCCTCTTACCTACTTTTGAGATTCTGCAGGTACACACAATATTCATTATCACAATTCATTCTGGTTACAAATTTCTTTTGTGTACAAGTTTGCTTTCTTAGTATTATTTTTAAGCAGTAAGTGTTGTAAGCAGGCAGTGAGCAGTTCAAAAATGATAAGCTTGAAAGAAACACATACACACACATACACCCTTAATTATTAGGATTACTTGGCAGGTTGTCTGGAAGCACGTAGTTATTGTTCAAGTTACGACCTATCTACACGAAAATTCAGAATAGACCAAATAAAATAAAATAAAATAAAATTGGAGACCAAAAAAGAGGTCATAGACCTGGTGAAAAATAAGCTATAGTATCCAGCAAATTTTTAATTCGTCCAAGGGGGAAAAGAAAGGCTTAAATATCATACAAAAAGTCAACAGAAACCCATTAAGCCACTCATCAAGGCGAAGAAAACTTCCTAAACGCCCTGCTCCCCATTGGCATTCCCATTGGAATCGCCATTCCCGTGCCCATTCCCATAGCTGCGCTCTGCGGTGTGGTCGCCGGAGATACTGTCGCCCTCAACGTCAAATCATTGTTATCCCCAAACATCCCCGGCGACGCGCTACCATACGTATTACTCCTCCCCGGCCTCCCAAAAGCCATCTGCTGATGCTGAAACTGCTGCTGTCTCTTGACCTCCCCCATCAGCGCAATCGAATCCTTCACTCCCTTCGTAATCATCCTCAGCCCCTCTACCATCCCGCCGTTATATATAGCCTTGTCCTTGTCAGCAACCAACACCTCCCTAATCTGAATTCCCAGTTCTGTCCATCCCGAGAACAGATTCCTGCATGTGGTCCAAAAAGGCGACGAGTCATCCAGTAGACCCGGGTCCCGCAATCTCAACGTAGCCAGCATCCCCCTCAAAAAATCAGCTTGTCGAACCACACCGGCGGTTTTGTAGATTAACGCTTCCCATTTCTGCTGTTGATGGTGGTATGAAACCGGAAGTGACGGGCGGTTGGGAGTGATAGTGTCGTTCATGCTATTGGTATATATGCGAAGGTTGGTCGTGAAAAACTCGTCCAGCTTCGGACTGACCTGATCGATTAAGTTGGTAAGGTTGGTTAGTGACCGGAAGAACCGTTCAAAGTGACGATCGCTGTCGCTGCTTATAACTGGTCTAGCAATGTCAGGGGTACGGTTCTCCATACTGCCTGTTGCAGAAGAGATAGCTGAAGTAAAGGAGTCGCTGGACAAAGGAGGTGTACGAAGTCCCTGGAGTTGGCTGCTGGCGGAAGACAGCCCTCCGGCTACGGCCACTGGCTGATTCCTTGAGCGGTACGGGATATTCGTCTGGACTTGCATGGGGTGTTTCGGAAGACTTGTCCGCTTTACCGTACCGCGTGATGATCCTGACGGAGGGGTCTGAAACTGTGCTGCTGACGAAGAAGCAGACGGGGGTGTTTGGAATTGTGATGGGCGAGGCTGCGCACGACGGGGAGGAGGTGTTGCGTCCGGCGGAGCAGCAGCAGCCTCTTGGGTTGAAGCTGACGAGCCCAAGCTGTTCATGGCCACTCGAAGCTCCATGATACTGTGGTACACCAGCATGAGGAATGACCGCATATACCTGGGATCGCCATTTTCTACAAGCACATCGACACTGCTAGTAAGTCTGGTGCAAATATGTGTGTACCCCTGAATGAGTGTCGCGTAGGCGCGCTGCATCGGTGCATGGTCTCGGGATGCGCCTCGTGTGCCCAGAGATAGATCGTAGTCTTGTATTGCTTGTTCCAGCTCGACGAAGTATGTGTTGGTGTTGTAAAATATCATCTCGAGGCTGGACCGCTTACCTCCTTCATTCGTCAAGCTCATCAAGGTTTGAACACCTAGATGGATCTGATATATCGAGTAGAGGACGCCTCTCGCAAAGTCCAGAACTGGGTCAGGGACCTGTGTCTGGTAGCGGCGGACTGGCAATGCTGAGAGCTCTCGCACATAAAGTGGCCTCATCAATGACGGGTCCTCCGGGCTGACTGGATTGGTGCAGTTCAAGCCACCACCGCTGTAGCTGAAGCCTCGAAGGTGGGTGCTGAAGCGATTCATGACGGGTCCGCCAGGAGAAAGATTACTGTTGACGACGGTCAGAGTATCGGTGCTGTGAGAGGAACTGCTGCTCCCTGGTCCTTGGGTATCCGGTGATGTTACTGACAGAACTGGCGCACTACGCAAGCTGTCGCTGGACTTGACCATGGTCAAAGGGATTATTCCTGGTCTCCTCGTGTATCCATTGCTGTACTGGGACAGTGATCGACGGCTAGAAACTCGAGGCGGTGGCCTGGATATGGATGGAGATCGTGAAGAAGGGGAAGAAACAGCCTCCGAGCCTTTGACACGGACGGGAAAACGCCCACCGCCAGGGCGCTTAGGCAGACGTGGAATGTCTGAATTTCCACCCGAGTCATCATCACCAGTCTCGGTCTCTGACAGTGTGTCTACGGATCTGGTGCTGCTAATGCTCAGACTGCGAGCCAGGAACTTCTTGATCCGATCTGTCAACAGTCGATCTACCTCACTCTCTGGCATCATCTCGGCTGGCGAAGAGTCTTGAGGTGGAATCTGAAGGATCTCCTTGGGCGGGTATTTTATAGGGTTTCCAGAGACTCTCAGTCGTTGAAGGGATGGCATCTCTGCAAGGCTTGTCGGCAGCGTCGTGATTTGGTTCTCTTGAATCGAGAGAGCTTTGAGGGCAGTCAACTTTGAAATCTCGGGTGGCAGCTCCTTGAGCCTGTTTCTACCCAGGTCAAGGAACTCGAGAGACGTGAGTTCGCATATCTGAATAGGAAATGCCTCGATGGCATTGTTCCTTGCAGCGAGGTACCTCAATGACGTGCATTGTGAGAATCTTGCCGGGAGTGACCTGAGATAATTGTGTGAAAGGGCGAGTCTTGGGACGGGGGAACAATGTCAGTCAATCATTTTAAATTTGTGTCAAAAGGACTCACCTTTCAACACCGTGACCCTGTCGCAGTATATCAACAACCTCGTCAGGCAGCACAGGGATGTTCTTGCCAATGAGATCGAGGGTGATGCCCGGTTTCAAACCGCCCGCGCCCGGCTCAGCGGCGGGTCGTGCTTCCTCATCTTCAACAGCTTTCTGTCTGGCTTCGAGGACCAAGGCAATTACCTCATGGGGATTTAAAGGTTGTGACGCCGGTGGTGGTGGAGGAGGAGGAGGAGGAGCCACCGTTAGTGGAGAAAATGGAAGGCGCCGTGAAGCCATCCCCGCCGGCGCCGAGCAATGGATACCGGAGGTAGCTGGTAGCTACTACTACTTTGGTGGAGCCTTCCAATTTCTGAGTCTGGAAACAATTTGAATTCTCTGGAGTTGCCAAAAAGAAAGAACAAATGCGAAAGCATCTAGGGATACCTACGTAAACCTGTCGAGAAATTCAAGATGCAAAATGCAAAATACAAATGTCTGCATTTTCATCGGACAGCATGCCGCTTTCCACCTGAACCATTTGCTGACCACCATCACAACTGCCGCTTCTGCACGGGCCACCCACCTATCACATCGCAGCAAAGCAAACAGCCACACAGCAGAAGAAACTTTCATCCAATGTTCCCGTCCTATCTGAAACCCTCAACAAACACGGTACGCGGCAACTAACCCGTGTCACCAATTTAAACAAAGGGGGAGGAATATCACCTTGGTGGACATGTCTGTCCTACCAGAAATAGATTCAAGACATTATTCATTTTCCATTTATATTAAATCAACGCGCTTTGAACCAGCTGTTAGAGCTGGATATACTAGGTCCGAACGGCACTAACCATTCAAAAATGTCTCTCTCCTGTCTCGGGCCATCCGATATCTTTGTAGCAATGCCTATATATCTTGGACCTCCTCTTCAATAGGGGCTCATCTGTCTCGGCACAGCCATTTTGTTCATCTCCTAATTCCATCATATAATCATTCTCAAGTCCAGCCTCGATACTCCCCACGGATACCTGCCTTTCATATATTAATTAATGCCTGTCTCACCTCACCTCGCAGAATAACAGCCATCTGACCCACAAACATGTACATATTGTACACAACCTCATGCAGTGGAATATAAATCCTCGTGCAACACACCGTCATCATTGATATCTCCCCACCAAAAAGCCGTTATTGTGGAGATTCTTTCCAGGATCCCGAGGATACGTTAATCCCCAGTCAAAATATTTTTTGATATTGTAATCATCAGAGAAACCAGCCCTTTACCCTCAGTTTCTCATTCCATCATGTACATGTACCCTTCGTCATCATAATCCAGTCTCGTCAAAATCTCCGTTCAAAATGTGACACAACAATATGTATCCAAGAACTTCTTCAAATGATAGATCAACAACTCACCATATCCGTTCACAATGAAGAAAAAGCCGAGCCTGCCTACCCACTCTTTCTAACCTGCCGAGTCCCGGACAATATCAACCATCCGTTAATTCCACCCGGACCTTCCGAACGGTAAAGAACCGACACCTAGGTACTATGGATCCACAGCAACGGCGACTCCATCCAATTTTCTTTGTTTCCCGTGGTCCGTCCATCCGTCTGGATGGACCCCTCTGAATGCCACTCCGCCACGCCTCAACTCGTGATCACGGGAGCAAAACGCCATCCGACAAGAACAATGACCTGGCGTGCCTGGCCAAAACAACCTGCCTACCTAGTCTGTATGAAGAGAGCTGAGCGAACCAAGCATAAAAATAAACAAAGAAACACCAGGCAAAGTGTGGAGAACCTTCCTGCTTACCCACATAGCCCTCCCCCTTCCCCTGCTCGGGACACCTACCACTTACACCATCGTAACAATCACACCTAAGTTAGATACTATTAGCAAAGTACCACACAGTTCCTTAACATATTACGTGAACCTGTCGTGAATTCATGCACACACAATACTAAGACTTACTTAAAAAAACGTAAACTTTGAAAACAACCCGAATGACTCACTCGGGAAAGGGGGAGGGCGGGCCACGGCAACCGACACCGGAACTCTTGGCCATTTTCAAAACGAGCCCAACCAGGCAGGCAAGGCAGGAGGTGGCGAGAACAGCAAACCTTCCATGCTAACGAGATCTTGGTTTTTGCTTCTCTTTTTTGACTATGAAAAGGACCAGTTAGAGCTTGCCACAGACTCTTAGACATGGGGGGATCGAAGCAAGCAAATGGGATGACAAAAGAAGATATTGTCACTTCTCCTTTCAGCCAAACGTTACCACACCAACCAACCAGCACCACACATAATCGGCCTGCTTGCGTCGGTTCGTTCGCTCGCTCAACAGCAGTTATTCGTCAGCGTTGCATGGAGGGCACTTCGAGAAACGGTAATCAGAGGCAAATTCTTGAGGCTTTTTGCGGAAATGTTTTTATGATAAAATCGTAGCTGCTAGCTCATCTGTTTGCCAATAGCATTGCAACTGGTTCTTGATGGTATCTTTGTGTTTGTCTGTTCGCCCAGGAGGAACCCGCAGGCTCTCGTTCTTGAGAGAAATCCTAAATAAAAGGGGTTTCTGTGAACTCCAAGTTGATTTAATAAGCCTCGGCACAGTTGCGAAAGAGGGGTATAAACTGGCGTTTTGCAAACCGTCTGCCTCATACCCGAGGTCAGTGGTCGTCAGTTTCTCTCCGCTGCCCGGCTTTCCGTCCATTATGCTTCCAAATAATTCCCTTGCTCCCACTCTCAACACTTTGAGGTGTGAGATACTGTGTGTTCCCAATAAAACAAAAAAATATAATGCAGAAAAAAACAATAACTAACACCCTCACCATCGTACAAAAAGACAACGACCACCTTCGCCTTGAAATAATTTAAAAAAAAAAAAAAAAAAAAAGACCTTGATTTACCGTCTTCGCCCAATGCCATTTCCCGACCCCAGAACCCAGGTCACAATATGCATGCAAAAAACTCAGAGCAGTGCTTTTTCGCCCATCCGCCTTGGCCGTCTAAGCTGTCTATAAGCTAGATGTCTCCAAGGCCTTGTTTTAAAAAGCCAACCCACCATTGTATTACCCTTTCCCATTTCGTCCGTCGAATATGGGTAAACAAAGGAAACCGAGATTACTGTCACAGAGGTGTGGGTAAGGTTGAAATGGCTGAATATGTGCGGTATGCTGTAAAACGCAATATAAACAACGGAAGTTGTGTAGGTGTATGTGTGTGTGTTAAGGTGATTAATTCAAGATTCCCTCCCACATTCCCGGGCCACCGATTCCCCCAACTGCAGGGTGGAGAGAGGAGATCATGTACGGCTGCGATGCCTCGGTAGAGCAGCAGAGACGCTTGGCACCCATTGAAACCCGATGAGTTTGTCCAGCACCGCGAACCATTGACTCGGGCCATGGACGGCTACTGGCACAATCGTTCTCGAGTATCTCGCGAACCTCGTCCTGCAGTGGACCTTCCAACGAAAAGGTCCTGCTTCGCTTGGAGCCGATCTTGACAGGTGGGGCTGGCAGGCTTGCACCATGGCGATGCAGCTCCTGGAGTGCCCTCGCAGCATCATCTACCTCACAGCCAAAGTCTTTGGTCACCGTGCCGGTGTAGCTCTCTGGCGATGCGGTAAGGCATGAAGACTCCTCGTAGATCTCGGGGACCGAAGCAATTGTTGGCTTCAAGCTCAACCTCTCACCATAGGGCTTCACATACCGGCATCGCGCCTGAGCATCATGGGATGACGGCGCGCTAACCGAGGTAGCCGAAGAGATAGAGGAAGAGCGAGAATACCTGGACGAATCCGAAATCATTGATTCGGGCGAAGAAGCGGTCGAGATGGAGTTTGCAAGGGATGATCGACGGGTGAAATGGTTGACAGGGGAGGTCGAGGTCGAAGGGGGCCAGCGGTCAAGGGACTGTGAAGCAGATGTCGATGAAGCGTGTGCCATGGCAAAGCTCATCGAGGAACTCCTTCCCAGAACACGTGGGGCAGCACCCACTGCAGGAGTGCTGAAACCCCGGCTTTGAGGAGTCAGGCGAGGGGTAGGCAAAGGACCAAACACCGGAGCAAACCGGCTCGAGTTCAAGTTCGCAGAAGGGTTAGGTTCCAAGACGGTAGGCGTGCTGCGAATGGTGAAATAATCCACAACTTCATCAGGAGGAGAGCAGATGGATTCGACCGAGATCTTTCGACGAGGGGCGAGGCCGGTTGCAAGCCACGGAGCGAGATCATTCAGGTTACTGAGGTCAGCAGACATATGCAGGATAACTCGGCGGAACTCAGCACACTGGTCGTCGTAGAGACGCTGGGCGGCGCTACCGCCACCAGAAGGAGGTTGGGTAGGAGTGAGCTTCATGACTGATTCGGCCCACCGTTTATAGACCTCTTCAGTGATGTGAAGCTTCCAATTGACCGCGAGCACAAATGCCATCTCGTTCTGGTTGATCTCTGAGGTGTTGAGCCCAGAAATCTTGCTCCAAGCCCGAGCTGAGAAGTTCCGATCCTGCAGATACTTTGATGCCAAGATGAGTGCCGAAAGGAACATGCGGCGGCCACACTGAAGAGCCTGGCGGGCGTGGTTATCGTCGGGCTGCTCCATGGTGAAATCATGAGTTGGTACATGTGGCTTGATGAGAATCAGATAGTAAAGGGCAACTTGAAGGGTGGAATAACTCGTGCGAGACCGGCGCAACGTTTCCTGAATGAAAGTGCGCAACGGCAACACGGAATTGTTTCCATTTTCCTTGCAAGAGACCACAGATGACGTAGGCCAGATTGCCTCGACGATATGGGTAGATGTTTCTAGAAAAAGAGATGTTGAGCGCATGTCCGTGTGAAGACCAGTTCAAGTATTCCTTACCAATAAGGTTATCAACAAAACTGCCCTTCCGGTCAGCCTGTCGGATCAGTGCCGGAGGACGTCCGGTTCGCGAAGTTGCGGAACTCGAGGTGCGGCGCGGGTTCTGGCGCAATTCGGCAGGGAGCTCGCACTGTGGACGTTGCTCGGGCTGCTGTGTCGTCCAAGAATCGCACGGCTTTGATATCGGGTCGTAGAAACTCCCGAGAGAGCTGACGGAGGTTTGTGAGGAGGAGATGGGCGCAACTGAAAAGCAGTCGCTCGACTCGGAATCGGAGGTGGAACCGTTCGATGCGGCATCTTCAGAGTGCTGTGAGGATGTGTCGGACCAGATTGAGGTGGTGGAGGTGGATGCCAATACGGCTAAAGGTTGATTGTAAAAAACATTGTTGTTGTTAAGTGAGTTGACGAAGGTAGTCGACACATATGTGTCGAACTTCATCTTGGGTTATGGAGGGTGGAAATACTTCCAATTACCTCCAGTCGCCGTCAAATAATTACCCAGTAAACCAGTAAGCTGAACAAATCGTGATCCTATCGAGATGTGAGTTTGGCAACAGGCCACATGGACTGGTCGCAAAACTGTGATGCCGAAAAGGAGAGAGAAGGCCTTCTAGAGCAAGATGCGGAAAGCCGACTTTTCACGATGGTTCAAACCGGTAGACAGGGCGAAGACGGCGACTGGAGTAGAGATTGTTGTTTTCGCAAAAGGCATTGTGTGTACAAAATCGCTTTTTTCGCTGGGGAGCGGAAGAAGCGAAGGCAGAGTTATATGGCGGATAACCTCAGTATCCAACCATACAGGGCAGCAGCAACGTGGTTTGTTGTGGATGCGATGATGATGTGTTTACTGCGTGTAAATGGTTAGGGGCGGCTTCAAGTCTCGGCGATCGGATCGCAACTGGCAGTGCTGCTGAATGGTGGATGAGTTTGGATGATGGATTGCAAAGGCTATGCAGGTACCGTCCGGCAGTCACTCCGACTACGGTGTGGCTGCTGGGCCGACGACGGGCTCTTTTATTGTAGAGCTTCGTGATGGCAACGGCCTGAGGAGAGCGGCAATGTGACTCCTCGAGAGCGCGTGTTCGCTGGGGCGACCTCAGATAAGGTGCTAGGCTTGGGTGGCCCCCTGGTCTGGATGACTCTTCAGCAGGTTCAGGGTGGCGAAGGCCCTAACCGACTCTTGCCGCTAGGAGGGAACAGGTGGCTCCAACTGGCAGGTATACCCCCTGTGTGATGTGTGGTGTGACCCAGGAGCCTGCGACGGAAGCCTGAAAACGGGTCTTTTTTAGCAGGGCTGTGGCGACTTCCGGGGAGGTAGTCACGAAATTGGCAGTGAGTAAAATGAAAGAGTGAGTGAAGGTGGTTTCTTTAGGTAGCCGTTGCGATTGCGATGCGCCTTCTTTTTCTTTAGTTTCTTGGTAGTGACTTGGTGATGTTCTTGCCTTTGTTCGCTAGGTAGGCGGAGGATTCCCTTGTCCTTGGTCCCGTCGGGGGTTGGTTTGAGCAACACACACGGGTACGCACAGGGAGTTGGAGTTGGCCGGTGTTGTTGGGGTTGGCGTGGACGAGAGCGGCGTAGAAGCAAAAAAGCTGACTCCCACGATGCCGTCGGAGAGGCGGTACTGTATGAATTGTTTGGACGAGATAAAACTGTCTGTTGGCCGTATTCTTCCTTTGTCGCAGGTGCAAGTGAATGCCGCACGAGTAAATGGAAAAATGTTCTAGACAAACAGGCAGGCAATCAACTGTGTGGGAAGAGGTCGATGCAAAAAAAGGGAAGAGGCGAGCAGCGTAGGGTATTTTGAAAGAGATGATACAAAACGATGAAAAAGAGATTAGGTAGGTGGTAATGGAAATTTAGGATTGAGAGGAGATGTTTGTAGAGATAGTACACAGATCTCACAAGCAGACTACCGAGGAGCCGCTTCTTCCTAGATCTTGAAGTTGAGCATGTTTGCAAGCTCGATGTGGGAAAAAGGAAAAGGGAAGTGTTTCGGTATTGCTATCCTGGGTGCCGAGCAGTTTTGAATGAATGGGGGGGGGTACATTCAGAGTTTGGGGGAAGTGGCTTTTGGGATGGCCGATGCAACAGCCAGGTGGGTGTGAGTGCCAACTTGGAGTGCCAACGAATTTGCCAAACTGGCAGCACTGAAAAGAATTGGCATTCTCCACTTTTCAACGAGCTCTATCCAATCAAAGCCGCAGTCTTTCTTCCACTTCTGCCGGACATGGCAAGTTGTGGGTGCACACACCAACAAACTTGCCGGCGGGCTCTCCTTTTGAAATTTGTATCCGTACCTAGCAGCACAGCTTGAGAAGAGGCAAGCAACCTGGAAGCAAGCAAGCAACGCCGCCCCTCTTGTCTGGCTGCAGTATGGCTGCAGCAAAAAGACGGCAGGATTTCATTTACTACCAACGTGGGATGGCTCGAGTTCCCACTCCTCTTTTCGTAGAGGTAATTTCCCCTCCACAGATACCTATGCCTATAGAAAATTAATCTGTACGAAATCCCTAGTGCACGTATAGAGTCGTAGTCTTAATCCTAATGGTTCTGCAAGTCATCATAACATGGCAATCACTTCGACAAGCTAGCAATGGGGATAATGGTCAACAATGATTGTGTCTCCTCTCCCCGCCCCGTTTCCCTCTTCCTGCCGCCCACTTTCGGTGCGAGACATATCTCACAGTTTCAACTCATCCGTGGAAAGGTTCAAAGAGAATCGGTGAGCTCTTGATTGGTTGCGCTTCTGCACGGCAGCGGGGGGCGGAAATCTATGTGTGCAGGTGTGTGGCCAGTTCACCCATCCAAGAACTCTCAAAGCCAAAATAACCCTTGTCTAGCGCCTATGACTTTCCCAAATGTAGCCTAGCCTCGAAGCCGAAGGCGCAGGTGCATCATCACTCAGCAATGTGTTGATCCTGTCTGCCACCACGGCTTCCCCCAGGTGAGTTTCTTTTTCATTTCTCACTCTTGGTCATCTCATCGCCCCTTCTCTTTGCTGCCTGGGCTGTCATGGTTGACCTGGGTGATTGAATACAATGAGAGTTTTTTCCCCCTCCCTCCGTGTCACACTCAATCTGGCGTGATGGAATATGTTGATCTGAATTACACAAGTGCTCAAATGATTCATAAAAATGGATCATTGTGAGGCCTCATCGGCAGAGAATGAATGAGTGAGTGAGACTTGGAAGTGTGTGTGATTGTGTGTGTCACAGCTGAGGAGCATGAAGGGAACATGGCTGACAGGGGTTTGTTGCCGAGTAGTGATGAGTCTCCCGTCGTCTTTTCCGGAAATTGGTGTGAATATGTTCTCTCTCAGAGGAAAAGAAGTCCTATCTCACCAGTTACCGGTGAATCGGGCTATTGATAAACACACAGATTGAGTAAAGATGCACCACACTAGATGCTATCAGGCGTTCATCATTGATGCAGAACTTTTGCGTGACGAGGACCAAAAGGTTCCCCAGCTTGTCAAACCGAACGAGAGTTGAGTTGAAGTTGTACCAGAGGTGGTCAATGCTTTTCTTCAGGCCAATCAACACTAAGCCTTCCTCCCCTTGCAATTTTACGGCTCTGGGCCAAAAAAAAACAGACAAACCAAGCTGTCGAAAGGGGACTCCGTACTCCGTATCAAGATCACAGCCTGCAAGTTTGAAATCCATCGTCATCAGAGTTAAATATATCGGTCTACAAAATACTACCATCATGTTGCAAGGCTCCCACACAGCCTAGGCTAGGGCTTATAGTGAAAAGATACTCGAAATACCTGGCAGGTACTCCGTAATGTGATTGAGATACATTATCGTCAAGGTGGGGGCATTGAACGGCCAAAAAAAAAGAAAAAGAAAAGAAATCCAAGATTTCCCCCACCTTCCGCTAAAAAGGGATCCATTTGCTCCGTAGGTCTCCGTACTTCTAGAAGATAGTGGAGGCCTTCGGTTTTCGGGGTTCACACCTCACCATACATGACTTTTCTCGTGCTTCAGAAACAAATCAGGAGGTGTAATGTCCAAAAGAAAATCTCTGACCGATTTCCATCTCCGATCAGGATACATCTGACTGTCGATCGCGTGTTGTAGGCCAGAGAGTTGTGCCACTTTTCCCCGCAATGCCCATCCGGGAATGCAGCGGCATGCTCCAGATCCGACACCATTTGGGAGGATTGATGGACCTCAAAAAAGCGACGGGGAAGCTGCGCCCTCACAACCCAAGTCTCAACTTTCTCTCAAGCCTCACCAATGCCCCTCACACAGCCAGATGACGATTCTGTCGCAGTGCACAGATTATTTGCAACACCATGACACATCGGTTGTCTATTCCGAAAGCTGTTCAGGGGAACACTTGCACGGTTGCAACTGGCTCTCTCAACTCCCTCCCCCTCCCAAGTTTCGCAATTTTCGGGCCCGGCGAAAGCGAGGAACTGTGACTACATGCTGTACTTCTCATTCGCCGAACGCAGAGTGATACATGCATCATCACCAAGCACCTAAGCACACCATTCCACCATGCATCACGGTTCGCCCTCCCCATTCGGAGAAAGACATGTTTTGTTTTCCTGCCATCCCTTTTACCGTGACTTGGCAACCATGGTCCGTGCATCCAATCAGAAGGGTCCCTCCTTAATAATTTACCTGCCAAGTCCAGAGCACTAACAGAAACTATCTGATGCTGAGTGCGCCAAGTGTTAGCAGTTGATATGGGGCTTGTATCGTGGTTGAGCACGGACCATAGTTGCCAAGCCACGGTCAAAGGGATGTCTGCCCAGCATGGAGATTCCGTGTTGTGGAGACACGCATAGGTACATTTTCTCTCACGAGCCCAGCAGGCTGAACCCAACCTCGAAGAAGTGCCATTTTTTTTCTAGAAAATATTTCTTTCTCCGCAGTCAGGCCTGACCGCAAAAAAAGTTCTCTTTGGTCTTGTAATGTTCACCTTTGCTGGCTGGTCCAATCACTGTTGCTGGCCCCCAAGAGGCTGACTTTCCGAGATGGCTGGCCCTCCCATGATGGTTTCAATGCAGAGCAGCCCAACAACAACAACGGACCTTTGGCCTGCCTTTCTTTTCCAAAAGCGATAAGAATCACCTGTGGTAACCAATCACGGGGCGACGGGGTGTTGATTTTTTGATTGACACTTTGGCCCAGAGTAGCATGGTGGCCCCCGTTTCTCTTGTTGTTCCACGACGATGACTCAACTTTGCTGATGACATTGCCGGGATTTATTGAACTCCATGCGAGACCACGCGCGATATCGGATCAAGAAACACAATTCAATGCAATCTAGATCGGGACTCCGGGCTCAGCCGTGGACCAATAGGTATTCGCATTATCCCAAAGCATCACGTTGATGTCTCGTGGTGGTTGAGACGGAATCGAGCCACCCGGGATCGGCGAATTTCCGCGCGGCCCAGCGGCTGAGCTGTTTCTGGTGTTGTGAGCTACACTGCACTTTTACGCTGTAACTCCTCAAACTGTAAGCCTTGTCCCCGACGAATGAAGCCATGATGAAGATCAATCGATGGTTTCCGAGAAGGCGAATTCAAGAAAAAATAAAATTGCCCGGATTCGTAACACAGAGAATCTAGATTCCAAATTCCAGACTGCCAACACGAGCACAGGTCACCTCAAAAATACCAACACACAAGATTCAGCGGTAGATTTTAGGGTGTGATTTGGTTCATGACCGTTCGTCTTGGCTACACCCCATCCTTCAGCTTTTGCTCCACCACGTCCACTCACAAGTTCGCAATATCATCATCATCTCGGCGATGATCAAGTCGGTGTGAGTTGTGTGAGAACTTGTGAACCGTCAGCCAGACACGTTTCGCCGGAAAATAGAATAGCCCCGGAGGTTCGGGATGCGGGAAATGGGAAACTGCAAATCACCATGGTTGCTGTTGGAGACAAAAACTTGAATCAGGGGCTGGATTTGGAAATGCGGCAGGCAGCAGCCTTCCCTCGGTCTCTTTACAATACCCAACCACTCAGCTTGATGGAGCCAACGAGCCTTGTAATAATGTCAGATAGGATGGGGCTTTGTTCAGATGACCATATCACGATCCATCACCGATCATCAAAATCCACAAGACAAAAACTACGTGGTTTGTTTCGGCTCGGGTAGGGAGCGGATAGAATAATGAGCCCTTCGTGTAGGTAATCTCCCGTCTGCGTAAAGCCTCATGAGCAACAAGGATCCGAACTCAAATCCGAAGTGAGACACCTGAAAGAGTGAAAAAGAGGAAGATGGGTAATCAATCGTCCGGTCCAACGGGAATCGTCGGCAGTGGCACAACCAAAATCCCCAGATCACGAGTTGTGCAGTATCCGATCGAGTGATGAGAAGAAAAAAATTCTGCTTTGCCTCCTGTTCCTCCTCCTCCCATTTCTGGCAAGGGGATGAATCATGATTGGTTTGTGTCATCTTCCCCAACCACTCAACACACGCCTACTTGTAAGCAATCATCTCATCTCGATCGAGTTTCCTAACAGGGTAGTCGTAAGTTTCAAAACACAAAAGCCGAAGGCCCAGCCTACACATATACACTACTCTACAGATCAAAATAAACGGGCCAACTCGGGTGATGTTTGATCCCAGCTGAGGTCTTGTCAAACGGTCAATCGGGCGTAATATACCCGCCCAAAGAACGGAAGGGCGGAGTTAAGGGGTCTTGATGAATATATGAAAGTGTGGCACAGACAAATGAAACTTCGGTCCAGAAAAGGGAAGTGTGTCTGTATGTATGTAGCCTTGTTGCTCGTATAACCTTGTTAATACATGCCAGATGTGTCTAGATTGATAGCGTAAACAATACAAATAAATTCCTTCCTTGTGAATGGAATACCCCCAATTTGTGCATCGTTGACCAACTGAGCTTCTCGGTTGGTTTATGTGTCAAGTCCTGGGTCCTGTGGTTCCCCATGACTCTATAGAGTTACCCAGTGCTCGTACGATAACTGAACATGTGCTCATAAATGATGGGGGAAAAACAAGAGACCTCGTGTGGAATTTTGATCATCACTTGAACACATGTAGAACTTGAGAAGTACATGTAATTATCTATCAAGTGGATTTTAGAATATGCCCGCGGTTAACCACGGCTTCGATATACAAGTCTTTTGTGTAATGGTCATCTTATCTCAGGTTCGCACATCACAGATGAGCTACTTACTACGTCAACAATCTCACATGGCAGAGCACAGCAGAAGTTGTGCAAGATAGCACTACAGCTCATAGATAGGTGTCGGTGGCGAGAAAGAAGTAGAGCCGTGGCACACTTGATGCCCAAACTAAAATCCACCAAATAAAAACTCAAGAAGAAAAACAGAACACAACATATTCTTAACACATAACCAAAGAGTCTCGTGGCATCGCGGATATCGCCGATGTCTGGTCACAACATTTGGTGTTGTTTACCTCTTCTGAATAACGATGCATAAGTGGCTGATATCTACTGGTCCAACTGTCTCTCTCTGTGCAGTACCAGACACAAGAAGTAATCAAGTTCATGACCGTTGCTCTTGTGTGCCATGATGATCATCTAGTAAATATAGAGAACCAATTGATCAGAAACAGCCTCTGGGATACAAAGCAACCACGATCATCACGATCATCATCATCGCCACTAAACCGATAGACACCTGATCCAATAATTAATCATGCTGTTGGACAAAGCAGGTTCACCAACCCAGATTAACAGCAACGATAGCAACAACAACAAAGCCATAGAAACCTCCGCTGTTTAACATGATCTCGATCTTGGCCGCCCTCACCGCGCAGCACCCGACCCCCTCAATAAATTATTAACTAGTGTACAAGCACAAGCCATGCAGAAACAACGATCCTATTTATACACATTGCCACTAAAGCGATCAGCAAGTAATCCAATAGCCATGCTGTTTAACAGAACAGATACACCGCGCCCATACCAACATGATCACCACAATCTCCGCCACTCTCCATTCGCAGCACCATGTCCAACATTATCGCCATGCACACACGGCCATTGAATTCGTGACTATCAAGAAACCAAGGTCCAACCAAGACCAAAGGAGACACTGGCTAACATGGTCACAATCTCTGCCGCCCTGCTTCACAACATCCAACATAGCCACTATATACACGGCCCTTGAACTTGGAGTTGCTCAACATCCTCAAAAGAAACGCCAATCAAAGGAGAGGCAGGCACATGTATGTACCATACAAACACAAGTCATACAAAGAGGAAAATACCATGCGTGCCCGAGTGACAAATTTCATGCCCCAGTTCTTTAGAACCCTGTTTCCCACCACACTGATCCCCTGTCCTCCTCTCTTCCTCCCCCCTTCTCACATACACATACTTCATTTACCCGTTTTCAACACTTTAAAAACCAAGGATCATATTACATGACACACATACATTTGAATCTTTATACGTCATTTTCCCATAATCTTCTTCATTCTCTAACTATCTCCATTCTGTTGTAAAAATATCTATCTGCCCATCTGCCCCTCAGTCCACTTGTCCGCCCGAGAGCACCACACCATACACCACCACTCCCAAGTCCATGATTGATAAAAGCCATGGTATATGTACCCTTAGAGTGACAACCTTGTTTACCAGAAGGGGTGACAAAAAGACAAGTGAAGAAAAACAAAAGCATACTTGTTGAACTCCTCTGGGGAAAAAATGGGCTAATAGATCTCTATTTGATGATACATCGACTGAACTGACTCCCATAATTGTCCGCTGCTATTTTTGCCTTTGGACCCCTTTTGCGAAAAAGAAAAGAGAAAACTTATGCATCGTTTTTCCTCCACTCCTCATCTCAATCTTCCCTCCAGAGCTCCTGGAAACTAGAGAACAAGAGCCAGAGAAGATTCAAGAAACCTCCCGAGAATCTGGACTTCGTCAAGGAGACAATATTGTGAAACCCAAATCTCCTCCACGTTTTTCAACATCTAAGAAGCCATGTAGGTAGAGGCATCAATACCCTCCTTGGGGAACTCGCTAGAGATATTGTTAGCAAGCAGTCAAGCAGCTTTGGAGGCCGAGGGAATACGTACGGAAGGGCAACCTCAAAGCGCTTCTCAATTTGCTGAAGAACCTCCTTGTCCTGGTCGGTAGTAACGAAGGAAATTGCAAGACCCTTGGTACCGAAACGACCAGCACGACCGACACGATGGAGGTAAGAGTCCGCATCGGCGGGGAGATCGTAGTTGATTGCGAGGTTGATACGCTCAATGTCAATACCACGACCGAAGACGTCAGTGGCAACGCAAATGCGCTTGTTGAATTCCTTGAACTCTTTGTAACGCCGGATACTGGTTTGAGGTCAGAAAATTGTCAACTAGGGTTCCATGGGCTGCTCAACATACCGCTCCTCCTGGCTCACGCCGGAATGCACAGCAATTGAAGGGAAATTGCACTCCCGAAGAAGCTTGTCGAGTTCTGTAGCGCGCAGAGTGCTCTTGACGAAAATAATGACTTGGTTGAACTGAAGCTCATCCAACAGCTCGTTAAGCTTTCTGTTCTTCTCCTTTTCCTCAAGGGGAATGTAGTATTGCTGAAGTCCGTGGAGGGTCAACTTGGTATCCTCATCGACATAGTGCTCAGTCGGGTTCTGCATGAACTTGCGGCAGATGGGCTTGATCTCATCCGAGAGGGTGGCGGAGAACATCATAACCTGCTTCTGCTGGGGAGTAGCACGGAAGATCTCCTGAACATCGCGACGCATATCTAATGGGAGTCAGTTTTGCTGTGGACTGGCAATCGATCAGGCGAACTTACCAATTTGATCAAGCATCTTATCGCACTCGTCAAGGACGAACATACGAACGCTGCCGAGACGAAGGTGCTTGTCGCGGACCAAGGCATTCAGACGGCCAGGGGTACCGACAATGATGTGGGGGTGAGAATCCTTGTTCTTGAGGACCTCTGCGTCCTTCTGGATAGGGGTGCCACCATAGAAGACTCCAGTCTTGATGTCCGGCATATATTTGCTGAATCGATTGTACTCGTTCCGAATCTGGAAAGCCAGTTCGCGGGTGTGGCACATAACGAGGACCGAGCACTCGCCAGCGACGGGCTCAACTTGCTGAAGAGTCGTCAAGACGAACACTGCAGTCTTACCAAGACCGGACTTGGCCTGGCAAATGATGTCGCCACCGAGCATCGCCTGGGGAATGCATGTCTGCTGTACTGTATTTGGGAACCGGATTAGAATCGGGGCACGCAAAGTTGGACGGATCATGAGGAACGGAGTGTTTCAAGCACAGGCCCGTCCATCGTCGCAGCAAAGACAAATCAACATCCAACTCCTCTCCTCCATCGATATTTCCCTCCAAAAACCATGTATTCCGAGACCATCTGAGCGAGGTGTGAAGGTGCGATGGCTGGCCGACCGAAGCAGGCTCGCCGCCGCACGCATGCACATCCGCATCTGCCAATGACCGGTGAAGGTCATGGAGAATCGAGGCGAGGGACCAGGTCCCTGTGTGAAATCCCAAGAAGGGTTTCTCGGGGTATTGAGCTCAAAAAAATTGAGCACCAAAGGCGACCTCAGTCGCTCTCCCAAGTCGACTCAACCTGAACGCGATGACCATGGATGACCAAGGGCGGAGGTGGTCGCTTGTGCCTTGGACTCAGAGGATTCCCGGAACCATGGTGCACCAATCGGGGACAAAACCCCAAGCAACCAACTGGGTTGCATCGTGGTGAATAATGAATGGGTGGCCTTGGTTTCCCGCAGCTCGCGCCAAAAAATTTATTCATAAATATCCTAATCGACAGACTTTTCTCTCTCCTTGTGATTGCGATGCTTTTGCCTTTGCTTGCGAGATGGACGAAACCCGTAGATGAGGGCAGGAGGGATTCAACGGATGTGCTGGGGACAAAACTGGTTAACTAACCCTCCGAGGGATGTTCGAAGCCGCAGTCGGCAATGGCGCGCAGAAGTTCAGGCTTCAGCAAAAAGTCGCGGAAACCGGTAGAGTGGATGCCGACGTAGGAACCCTTCTTGTCGACATTCTGAGCTGCAGCAGCGGCATCGGCCTTCTTGCTGGTGGCGGGGGCCGAGGTCTCGTTGTTGAGCTCGTCGTCAGAGTAGTCGATGAGATCCTCCTCAGCGGACATGGTGGCGGTGGTTGATGATGGAAAGAGATAAAAAAGAGATGAAAAAGTTGACGCGATCGCGATAAATGGAAATTAAAGAGATACGGTTTTGAATCGCGAGATGACCGCGGTCAAAGTCGCAAGAAATACCGGTCAATTGAGAAATCGCGTAGAATTGATGAAAAGATACCTGACTATCGGGTTGCGGTGTGGTGTCGCGTTGTTGCGAAAGTAAGAAAGTTGAAAAAGTTGAAGGAAGGGAGCATGGAAGCGAAAATAAGGTTGGAGTTGAGAAAGACAGGCACAGCCTCAAAACCTGACCGCAATCAGCCTTGACCGTGATTGGCTTAGTGTGGGTGGGCCCCAAAAGGTGATCCTTGGGCAGGAACAGTGGGGCCCCAGTGCACGGTCCACCCGAACATCACTTTCCAATCCGGTTTTTTTTTGGCGGGCACCTCGCTGCAGAGTTCTGCATGGAATGTTGAACCTTCCTCAAGATTCCACATTTTAGGATTCTCACCGTTGGGCAGAATCCATTATCCATGCCACAGCCTGGAATTTGAGCTCCATCATAAAGCCCAACATCATTTCTCATCTAACGAATCGTCTATCGCCAACAATATCGGTCATCATCATCATCATCATCATCATCGCCATGGCAAAGGGTGGTAACAAAAATGGAGGGGGCGGAGTCCAAAACAAGGCCATTTACTCACGGGTATCTTTTCTTCAACAAGCCTCGGTTTTCCTTTCTTCAGCACCATCCTCTTCTCCCCAGTCATCACCGCCTCTACAAGGTATGGGCAGACGCCTGGCTACCGACTTGCGTGCCGTATCTCTTAAGACGAGAATCCGCCTGAACCCAGCGGTAAAGCGGACTATTTGCAAGTTTTGCGACTCAGTTCTGATTGACGGGCAGTCGTGTACAATAACGGTTGAAAATAAAAGCAAAGGCGGCAAGAAGCCATGGGCTGACAACATAGTCCGCAAGTGCCTCACATGCGGGAAAGAAAGAAGATATCCAGTCTCGGCGCCTAGGACTAAAAGAAAGACTGATCGATTTGTTGTGGACACGAACGCAGAGCAGAATGAAGCCGGAGCCGAGATAAAAACTCCATCTGGGTGAAAGCTTCTTTGAAGGGCCGATGGTCATCAGTTTCGTATGTTACGTAGGGACTGCCATCTTTATCTACAGCCGTGTCTTTGGTCCTCAACGCTACTTGATCTTCTCTTTCAGTCTGACAAGGTATAACCCCATACTCCAGACCCAACACAAGCTCTGCCTTGCGAGAAAATCAAAGCCGATCCTAAGCACCGGATATCCCCAGGGTGAATGTGCAACCTGACTGTCTCACCAAACCTGGAACCGGGCTTCGTCACGCACTTGCGTATGCCATCAAAGCCCTGTGGGACTGGATCCGGGGCCCAAGGAACTCCAGGGCCATATGGCCTCCAATATGCAACCATCCGGCTCCTCGGACGACTCCAGCTACACAGCGCTTCGTTTACAACCACGACTCCTCACTTCTGCTGCTGTTGCTGCTGTACAGACTCCTCGCCGAGGACTTTGCTAGCAGCCATGAATCTTTACACAAGAAATGTTCAGTATCTTGCTCCCCGAGGTGACCGAGATGACACTTACAAACCAGCATGCCAACTGCCCAATCCACGCATCGACTCAGCCTGTACGCTGGTCATACGCAGGAGGTTTTCGGTGTCAGCGAGGTTGTTGGAAAGTTGGGCTAGCTGGGCATGGAGTTGAGACTAGGGGAGATATTAGTTACTTGTGGAATAAAAAAAACATCACCAGTTGCAGTTGCACACCAATTGTCTAGCTTTTACTTGGCTTCCAGATGACGGAACCGACTGCCGTTGCGTGTGTTGCTGCGTTGGTGGGTTGAATGACCGCATTGTTGTGAATCTAAGTTCTACGACGTATGTTTGGTTGTATGCCGTGGAATGATGTCGTCAGAAAAGTGCAGTTTTATTGTTGATTTGTTGTTGTTACGGGCTGCAAATGTATGGATGAAAATGAACGTCTGGGAGAGAGTGGGGAGCAGCACAGGGCTGGGGGGGCATACGAATTACATACATCGCGTTACTGAGTGTCTGAGTACGTCAAACAGTGAGCATTGCACCGACGCACCAAATAATCTTGAATAAGAAAATGTCTGGTTGTGATAAAATTTGGAGCACCCAACTTAAATAATACTTACCGTGATCAGCTCAAGTTTTGTTTCTGAACGGCGAGTGGCATTCCTTTTTTTCCGAACACTGACTACTTTTACAGGAAACGTAACTATACGGGTACATACAATACAATACTCAAATACCCATTCCCGATACCACAAATTACGCACACTTGTGCATGTATACATTACACGACATACATACCTAAAAACAAAAAAAAAGACACAACATCATCCTCGTCGATCCCGTCCTCCCTCAACGGCCCGGGCATTAGCGTCCGTCTGCTTCTTCTTCCTAGACTTGAAACCTGAATTGCATCATGCATGTACATACATTTGTTCTGCCCAATCTGTCTGTCGTGTATCCCCCGAAGCGTTGTAACAATCTATGCGGTGCAACAATAACAACACCAAAAAAGAAAAAGAAAAAAAAACATACGAGAAATAGTCGGTATGTAACTAACCGATGAGAGAGAGGAGGTGCGAATCGAGCCGCCCCATCCAGCCCTATTGCCCATTCCCAGGTACTTCCTCAGTACCGATAATCCCGGTATCAACGTGATCGTCGTTGTTATTATTGAATCTTGAAAACACATCAACAATACCTAAAAGTCAAGGAAAAAAGGGGAGAAAAAAAAGACAGAGAAAAAAAGGAAAGAAAAATACTCTTCCATCATCTACCCTCCTACCCTTGATATTATCTTCCCCCCAAAAGACCAACCTCTCATTAGGGTCATTTTCAGTAAAAACAAAACTCCTTCTCTTCTCAACCACATCAGCCACCCACGCACCCATTCATTTCAAGTCTGCCACCCACCAAACATCCTATTCATTCCATTATTCCGCTCTGTCAGTCTTAAATAACAACAAGGATGTAGAAGAAATGAAAATTCAAGAAAAGAAAAACGAACCACCAAGACCATGAGTAGTAAGGGAGAGCTATGTTTGCTTGGAACACAAAACAGCACCAAAGCAATATGGTAAATTAAAACCACAAGAGTAATAACAAAAACAGGTATGAAACAAAACTTAAATGAGGCTCATTAGCCTAATAATGGTAATGATCATGTTCGCCCTCTGAATGGTACCTGCTAATCCTCCAACAAGAACACGGAACAAGAAGGACAAAATAAAGAGATGCCTATGTACTTTTTTTTTTTTTGAGACGTCTGTCCATCCTCCGGCTTCCATCCCAAATAAACAAATAAAAAAGGAGTTAAAAAAACACTAGCATTATGATGAGTGTGTACGCCATGAATTTGCCGCATGTAATAACCCAAGAAAAAAAAAACCTTGGTGCCTCCCTCCCGCTGATCACTACTATCTTCAAACACCTTTCCCTTCCCTCTTGTCTAACCCGTAGAGATATGAATCTGTATTATCGCGTCGTTTCCTCCTGTAGGCCACTCGTATGCTTGGCGTCTTGTAGCTCTTTCCCCATATACCTATACCAAAGTTGCCCCTCTTCATGGAGGCGGTCAAGGTTGGCGTAAAGTGTCCGGCGGCACCCATCACCTATCCGTCGAGCAAGCAGAAGGTGGTGCCAATGCCCAACGTTGATGAGCTTGGACATCGCCGTGTTTACGTGTCGGCCATCGAGAGCTTACCGAACCCCAACGGGAGGACGGGGCCCGAGGCTGCTCTGGCTGCTGTGTGCAGATGGCTCAGAGCCAAGATTGGTTGAATCACCACTGTCCGCGCTAGCACTCGCACTACCGGTCAGACTTCGTACATTTTTCCCCTTTGGTTGGAGGGCGCTCACCCCAGCGTGCTGTTCCACCTGCTGTGGTGCAACAACATTTCCATGTCCGGGAGGGTAACGAGGCATGGGCTGGCGCATGCCATCAGGGGGCGACGGCCGCCCATTCATTTGCGGGCCGACATATCCGTTCGGTGGTGAAGGACGTCCATTCATACCATTTCGCATTGACGGGCTGTAAGGATTGCCGGGTGACTGACTCGAGCGCCTGGGCATGCCACCGCCGTTCTGCGGTGGTGGGGGGCCACCTTGATACTGCAACTCATCTAGTCGCGCGGCAGTCAACGAGTTGGCTCTGGACTCAGCATGCATGGCACCACGATCTACGTTGCCATAACGGTTTGACGTGAAGCCTAATAATGGGTCGTCCAAGATGTTTTCGTGCAGACCAGGAATCGCCTGCATGACCTGGCTGGAGCGGTTCCGTCCGAAGCTTGGTCGGAACCTGCTTCCTCTATGAGATTCTGTCTCTGGGTTCTTGCGAAGCTGCGCGGCGTTGCTTGGAGCTTTTCGGTTTTTCTTTGAGGTGACGCTCATCATATCGAAATTATCGGGGTCAATCATGGACGTCGCGGGCGTCGAAGAGGGATCAAAGTAGTCGTCGTCATCGTCATCCTCATCATACATACCCCCATGCTGTTGCCGCATGGGCGGAGGAGGTCCCCTTCTTGGTCCGGGTCCGGGACCAGGTCCGATGCTGGCGGCAGCTGCACGCCGAAGTTTCATCTCTTGCTCCTTCAACGCCAACTCTCGCTGTCTCAATTGAAGCTCTCTTTCTCTAATCGCAAGGTCCTGGGGCGACATGACAGGGTAGCCGTTTTCGCTTCCCTCTTGAATGTCATCGTAGACTACCAGGTGGCTGAACTCTTCAAGATCCGCGCCCTCCATTGAGCCCCGCCTTGACGGGAACCGACCGTTGGGTGGCATTCCATTAGGCGGTCGTCCGTAGCCGTTGGGTGGTGGACCACCGTTCATGGGCGGAGGTCCACGACGCATTCCCGGACCCGGTGGTCCTGGTGGGCCCATACCCATCTGTGATGGAATTCTTGGGCGTGGCCTGCCTGGTCCCATACCGTTTCCATTGGGCATACCGTTGGGTAGTGGCCGAGGCGGACCGTGGGACGACATGCGCGGAAGGGAAGATGGGTTACCCGAAGGTGATCCGGGCTGCGGTGGCGCCGACGTGGCGTCAATTTTTGGGCGGTTGCGGTTGGTTTGATTGGTATTGTGGAGGATGGCGTAAAGCGTTTCAATCCGTGGCACAGAGACTCCGGTGTCTTGCGACAATTTGATGGGTGACCCTAGATATGTTTCGACTTCCATTGGGCGCCGCGCTGTGTAATCTTGCCACATCATGTTTTCGACGTTTGTTTGCATGAACTCATCAATCGTTCTCTGCTTAAAATCGGGAGGGAACTTGCAGTTCTGGCTTTCCGCCAGCGCCAACATTTCATCTATGACGTCGGATACTAACTTGGGCACGCCGACCTTGTCGAAGAGCGCGGCATAGTTGGGGCACTCAAACAGTACCGTCAAGGGATGGAATGCAATTGGACTTGGGTCCTTGTTAGTCCTCGTTGCCTGTATCTCAAAATATGGAAACGCCGGAGATGAACTCACCCGATCACTCGCTCATACTGCTGTTGTCGAATGTTAGGTGACACCTTGCAGTCGACCTGGCCGCTGCCCAGGGTCATAGACAGAGCCTGCGCCATGTCCTCCTGTATTGAAGGTGGGATATTAGGGTTCTTGTTGGCCGGTCCTACCCACAACTCGGTTGAGCCCTTGTGCTCAAATTCGCTGCCGCCAAGTTGGGCGAGTTCAGCGCCGCAAACTAGTGAGAGAACTACATTGGTCGGAAATCGTTCCTCTATAGCCGATTCGAGACCGAGAGCGTGGGTTGTGTTCACGAGGATGCAGGTGTGCTGTGGCGTTACGACTGAGTCGATCACTGAAGCAAGATCGTAGACGTCGGGAAGGGCTTTGATACAGAGAATGACGTAGTCAAAGGGTCCATCTCGACGGGTTGCGGCCTCTTCTGGTGTTCGGACGACTACATATATCAAATTGACCGTTTAGCAAAACGAAGCGCAAACCAGGAGTGGGGATACAGGTAAGGTTGTGGAGTGGGAAGCGTGCGTACCGTGTCGAGGTTTAAACCGCTCGTTTCCAAAAACGAGGGATCTAGGCGCACGCCAGTTAGCATACACATCATCCATACATGCGCGCGCGGGCGCATTGGGTTGGCCCAGCGAAGAGAAGGGAGGGTCCATACTTGAATGAGATGCCATATTGCGACACATGTTCGTAGCCAGTCTTCCACACGAGTGTGACGTCGCAGGCATTAGTAGCTTGGAGTCTCCATGACAGGAAAGCAGAAACCGGATTCCCGCCCACTGTGACAACATTCATCAGCTCGTCGTCCGACATGTCTGGATGCGCTAGTGAAGACGCATGTGCAGCAATTCGTCTGTAGGTGAGGCCGTCTATAGATAGGAGGAGCAAAAGGCGGGACAAGGCGGGATGAGAGGCAGAAGAAGTGAAGAAGAAACAAGAAGAAAAAAAACGAATGTGGTGTACGGTGTAGAGAGAGACGGTATGGTATGTCAGGTCGCAGGGGGGCAAGAAAGTTGGACGAGGGGAGCGTCAGAGAAGGCGATTTCCACTCTTTTTGGGCGCTCCCGTCCCGGGAATTGAAGGTGACACTAGGCTGAAGGCGGGAATGGGAACACAGAAGGGGGACAGGAGGGGGGAAGAAGCAAGAGACGGCGCAGTTCCAACTGGCGCCGGTGAATGGGCTACTTACCTGATAGGATCTTGAGTCGGGGCGTCATGGGTGCCATTGTGGGAACCCGAATCGGGATAGTGGGTAGGTCAAGTTTCGAAGCTGCAGAGCCAGAAGCCTTCTCTGGCGGACAGCACTCGCCCAGGACGGGACAGGAATTGAGATGCTTGTGCGCGTGTCCCACCAACTGGGCCAAGTTTTCTTGTGGCTTGTCGGTTTCCCGTCAACAAAATTTGACCCCTTTCCTTTCTTTTTTTTTTTTTCTCACGATCCCCTCTCGGCAGATTTGGTTTTGTCTCTCTTGAATTTCCCCCCACACGGGTCGTCGATACCGGTCTCAGAGCAAGGTGATGCCTTCTTCTCGGTGTGGACAATTGTGGAAAAGCGACGGCCGTGCCCGAGATTCGCTGAACGGGGCTTGTAGATCGGGGGCTTGGAAGAGCGATTGACAGATATCACACAGACCCATCCAGGTTCATCCCGCTGGCCTCAACGAACGAAAACGAGTGTCTTGCGAGGAATTAGCGGCGGAAGGACAACTCGACGATCGTCTGTACGCGCTTCGCGAAATGGAGCCAGCAGGATCCTAATTCCGCGGGCTAGTACGGGCGATGCAGCAGTAGTGTAGAACGTCAATGCCTGACCGTCGTTTCTGTCAGTACAAGTGGTGGTGATGGTGTGTGTGCTGCAGGATGGGGGTGTGTATCCAGCTCAGCGCAGCAGCACAGCACAGCACATCAAACAAAACGAATGTGATGCCGCGGTGGGGATAGCGCCTTGTGGACAGCAGACTGCGGGCCCGGGGTTCCTAGGAAGTCTCGATAAGCTGTTTTTTGGGCGTGGTTGTGGCTGGCCGAAGCGGCGTTGGCGTTGGCTTTTTTTGGGGACTACCTATTTTATGACGAAGGCCCGTCGATGATAGGCTGTGGGGGTTGAAAAAGACCGTCTGTCCCCCCTTTTGCCGCGTGGTGCTTTTCTCTTTTTTGCTTTCACAGGTCTCACTTGGATTTAGTGCCGCCGCCGCCTTTGTGGCCTTCTGTGGACGTCCAGGCTGGCGATGGCTAATAAATGGAGGTGTGTGTATTGCGTAAATGAGTGAGCGTGTCGTTGTACACAACGGCGAAACGAGAGTGAGGGTCCAAATGCCAGGAAGACGCCTCTTGCAGAAAGTGTTCGAGACGTCTCTTTAACCGCAACTGGGTCCAGGAGCCAAAAAGGTATTTTTGCAGGTACTTGGTAAAATAGGGATTAAAGAGGAGGCAAACAGTCAACATGAAAAAAAAAATGAAAAAAACTGGAGGCTACGGAATATCCGTTGATGCAGCGGAGGCGACCAGCCTGGGAAATGCTGGCTGGTTTGGGACCTTGTGAAGTGTTGCGTGTTTCGCTTCCATTCAAATTGTGGGTTCTTTTCTGCTGCCTACCGATGGGATGCTATTTGTCTAGGTGCCCTTTCTCCCCTCCATTTCTCACTGCTCGCTGCTGATTCCTTCCAGACGGGAACAGCAGAACGGGACAGAGGGAGAGAATGGAAGGGACGACTCGGGTGATGGGCCTGTCGGGTGGGGCGCGCCAGCACGCAGGTGCAAACAGAACTTTTAGCTTCCATAATCAGATTCCATCTCTATTATATCGATTTTGATGTCTGCGAACATCAGAGACAAGTCTGTTTTGTCTGGTCTAACCATTTTTTTCTTTTCCCTTCAATACAGCTATACAGTAGGGAACTTTTTGAAAGAATCAATGTTCAGTCCATCATCCAATCTCATGTCAATGAAGTCCAAAATGCAACTTCGGGTTCAATTCTGCCCGATCGCGACAGAACAGAAAACTTGTCCAGGCTCCAGAGGCCCATTCTCTCTCTGCTGGGCAATCTTTTTTTTCTCTCTGGATCGGAAGGGATGCGATGTGAGGAACAGGGTGCAGGGTGCAGGGCTCAGGGCTCAGGGACAGGGGCAGGCCATGGTTTCGTGCCTGATCGGTGACGCGGTTTTGTTTTGGCGTTGTGGCTCTGCCGGTTGCTAAACTAAACCCGTATTTGCCCTGTTGAGAACCGGCCGTCTGGTCATTGGTTACGTGCGGACCGGAGGAGGAAAGGGGGAGCACAGAGCAACTGAGACTTTGATGAATGAGAGAATAAATTGATTCACATGAAGAAACTCAAAAATCCTCGTAAATGCAAATGCCAATTACTTTTTTCCGGCGAGTAGCAGAAGTGACAAGCCGGCAGAGACAGCCCTAGCCGGCTTCGGTATCAGATGTTTCCAAGGATATACCTTCTTTTCACTATTCACAATCTTCCTTCATCAACATCAAGTTTTCAAGTCGCCGGCAATACGAAGTACCGGCTGTCGAGGTGGCCCCAAATTATTTTTATTGCAGTGTAATTGTGTGTTACGAGGTGCGCTTACTGCGAGGGAGATTGCTTCTGGAGTCGGTCCCTCTCTCATCAGCATTTTCAATTATCGTGTGTGGCGCTTCCAAGATTTCACGTTTTCTGCCATCTCGGAGAAAAGTTCGTCGAACTTGTCTGACCCATTCGTCCGCTGTTGGTTCGAGGTTGCATTCTGACATTATCTAGTAATAGTGTAGAATGTGAGGAACTTTGGAACCAAATTCCAAGAAACAAAAATACAACAACATACAGTGCTCTATCATCTTCCAAGAAGTTGAACCAAAGTTAATCCACAGTTCGATTGGTGTAACGTCAGGTTGTTCGGGAAAGGCGGGAACTTGCCAAGACCCGACTTTCATTGCAGGGCGTGTTCCGTCACGACAGGGAAGGCCTTGGAACAGCGTCGCAGCACATCAGTAACCAGTTTAGCGGCCAGATCCCAAAGTCAGAGGCTCCCGAATGTGACAGATGGCCTCCCGATTGTTGTGGTTGTCGAACGGGACATTGCCACGAAAGCAGACACTATCTAGGGTATGGTAACGCCTGCAGACGGTCTGGCTGCATGCAGTTCTGGGGGGAACACGACGTGAGGTGGCTGTAATAATCAGTAACGCCCGGTTGATTCATTATACCGCTTTTCAATTGCAATTGATTAGAAGTGGAGGATTCTTGATGAATGTCCCCTCATTTCAAATGATGTGTGAGCAACAAAGAAACAAAAGGTTAAAATCAAGAAGTTCGTGTTATCAATGTTTTAGACCCTGTCAAGCTGGGCGGAATCGCACTTGTCGGGGGCGCGGCATCTTGGCTTTCTCTCACTCTAACTAATGTGGGGTCATGTCTGTGTGTCTCTCACATTTCAGACGGGAATGACGCACCTGAATGGAGCTTGTTGGATTTCCAATTGATCTTTTTATTTTTTCCCCAAGCTTCACAGCCCGATTGACAGCGGGGCAATTTGAAGGGCCAATGGAACGTCAACGACATGCCTTGAACAAGGACGCGAACGCAAACCGCGACAAAACCCTCTTTATTGATTATTTACTGTTCCGATTGGACAATTGAGATAAATATCAACAAACAGGATTTTTGCATATCATCTTCTAAGTATCTCGTCAGCTACGGTAATTATCATGTTGCAGTTGGCGGGTGGGATTTCACATCTCTAATTCCGCTGCAAAAGCTCCGAGCCTATCATGAAGGAGGAGATTCACAGAATTCCCATGCTCAAAACCCCTTCTGCATGCAGCGTAAAATTTCCGGAAGCAACCTTCTCTGACAAGAAGCGCCGTTGTTGATAAGGCCAGAGCACACCTATCCCAAGCCAAGAGAGAGCCTCAAACATGGTCCAAAGCGTACGGCTGATCTTCGACCAAAAACCCGAGACATGGTCGATTGAAGATTTGCGATGAACCCTGCCGAAAATACAGGGGTCCTGTCCAGGGAATCTTGACCACTTCCAAGGCAGTTAAAATTTGGGACCAGACTTTGCCCCTCCGACGACGTTGTATCCATACACCACCATGATGGCATACTCGCAGGAGCAAATAGTCCGAGGCCCCCATCTGTATGGTTCAGGGGCAGCAGTCAGGAGAGAGCACACCATCTCTGTAACTTGACAATCAACGTTCGGCTTACGGTTCCGAGAAACTACAGCGGACAGCGTCTAGACTCCGAAGGGATCGACCAAGTTTCTGCTTTCTTTGGAATCACAGGCAGTCCCAGTGGTTCCCTAAACGGAAGCTCATCAGAGACTGTATGCAGCGAGACCCTATCATGCAAGTGGCAAGGCACGACATGCTCTATTTTCAGCCTGTAAACAAGTATCTCGAGGCGCCCGCGGGTAATCGAGTTGCTTGTTTGTACGACAAAACAGCAGTTCCGACTCGTCTCGATCCATGATTCGCTTTCTTGTTGGTCGGCTAATTGCTTGAACTGCTAAGGCGGCATTGACCGGCAAGTTTGATGCCTATACCTCGTTACCAGCTACGCGGGAAGAGGGAACTTTGAGGGAATGTTCCCTCTCGACAGGCTGATGCTCGAGTTGTTGGAACTACACTACTGCGTAGAGCAACCACCTTCAATCTCTTCTCTCCAATGGCAAATACCCCAGAATGCAGGCCGTCTGACGCGCCCTGGAAATTTGACCATACACGTGGCTCCTTTCTTCTTTTCATCTTCTTTACCCCCACGTCGCCTGCCTGGTGTGTCCAAAGAGATTAGATATCGGGACAATGTCTTGGTCATGGCTCGGGCCGTTGGTTAGAATTGGTCAATGTTGTCCGGGGGGGCTGGCTGTTAGTTTTCGTGGTGGCTTGATGGCGCTCCTGGGCTGTCTTGGGCTTTGTGCTGTTGATTGGGTGATTGGGATAGGCAGAGGTGACGAATCTGCACATCCAGTAAACAATGATAGTGACAAAATATGGGGATGTGCTGGTGGCTTGGGAATTATTTGATGGGATGAGACATGGCGTTGGGGTTCACGAAAATGCAGAAAATGGGGAGAACCTGGAGATGTCTTATTGTGTCTTTGGCTTGTGGAAGTTCTGAAAGACTTCCACGTCCAGGGCACCAGGGGTTCTTCGTTCGACCCAATAGACTGAATATTTGTGCTATCGAAAAATATGAGCACACGAGCATGGCTCTTGGGCTGCTTTTTGTGCTACATAAGGCGCCGTTTGCTGACGTTGAGGAATCGTCTGTCGTCCCTCAGAGTGCGGATGGAGTCTCGGACTTCCTGGCACCATCTATAGCGGATTATCCTGAAATTATAGATGATTTGTTTTCCCCTAAACGTCTGTAAAGAAGCGACGAGTCAATCTGTTTGAGCACTGTACAAAAATACTAACATTCAAGTAAAGTTCTGATAGTTTGTCACTGCCTCATGATGGAAGGAGTACGCAAGACATCGACTTGGTTATGGTCACCATGATCTGTGCGTACCAGGAATGACCATCTTTACTCAAGCTCGTCCCATGATGGCAGTTCACTACGATTTACTGGTATTTTGTAATGACCCTCATGTGTATATTCTCTCTGCAATGACACCGAAACGTGGTGATGGTAAACAATTCGCAAAGCCCATCACGCAACCGGCTACACCTTCCTATCCTCCAGTTTTCAGAGTCCTTCCTGTTGCTAATTGTATTATGGCCCTTTCAATCTATAATACTCCCGACACTTCTGTCACCGTCCTCTACGATTCTTCAACACACTAGTAGAGACAGTCCAAAGACGAAACTAAAATCAACTGTCCTCAGATATAATCCAGGTCATCATATATTCCCTCGAAGGCAGAGCCCATTCGCTTAGTCCTCCGAGAAAAAAAAAATCGACCCCTGGAATATCAACAACGCGTTTAAATTTCTGTTATAGTGTCTCGTTTTATTTTGTATACATTTCTTGAATCCATGAGGCCTCCTTGAGCCTCAAGGATTCTCGTAGCCCAAGTCTCGTCAAACGCGCCTGAGGCTCAGGACAATAAAGTTCAAAGGACTCGCCTTGATTGAATAAATATCACTTCTTCTCGCCGTAACTCTGATGTTTAAAAAAAAACGATACTTGGTCTAACCACAAAAGTTAAAACCTACCCCGGAGACTTCCCATCCCTTCGAAGATGGCAAGAGAAGTAGCTGTCAAAGCCGCAAGAGCATCAACTGGTACTATACATGTGTATACACATCATATATGCTTGACTCGGTGTCCTATCTGTATATTTATACTAACATAAACAACTGACTTCGTGAAAACTACTAAGGCTTCTTTGCATCATTGCAACTGACTGAATGGTGAGGTATACAAGACTTGTGAGCAAAACCGAGCGTATTATCAAGCCTCCTCGACGTAGGAATGAAATAGAACAGCTTGAGCAATAAACCCACCAGGGCTAAGGTATAGTAAACAATTTCCACCACAATGAGGTCTCAAATACAATAACTATCTTTCTTTCTTTTCCCAAGACTGACTCTAAAGATTGAAGTATGTGTATGAATGGTATCCAGAGTATTCACAACGATCCAGTAAACAAGTAAATTAACGAGAAAGTAACTGATTCATGATCCAAACTGTGTTGAACATGTATATATAGAATTATTTCATACAAAAGTCGTGATAAATATGGCAACAAACGTGCCCTGAGGGGTATCCAAGCTGATGAAACCATCATCAAGAAAGCGACCAAAAAAAAAAAAAAGATAGAAGTCCTTCGCCCTTGTCAGAGGGTGTTTTCTATGTAGTCTTTTTATTCCCAGATCATATATCCGTCGTGTGACTATATCCGCCGTCTGCCGTGACACCATGCAGAAGAAAGAACCTATATCCTCTCGATATAGTACCCATTCCAAAAGTATATATATATATATCAAACTGATCCGGAGAAAGAACTTATCAGAATGCAGTCCAAAACCTCCATCCAACAATAGAAACCCTCGCTGCACCAAACACCACAGCTGAGGCAGCATAGAACGCTCCAGACATGACAACAACTCCCCAGTAATTACCTCGTTGGCTTGTAACCACCGCGTTAACAACCGGTATAGCCATCAACGCAGCCAGCGACACAATGGTATACACGGTACCAAAATACCTCCCATAATTTCTGGTCGGACACAGCTTGCCAATCGTTACAGGCATCAGACTGACGTTGCTCCCGCTCGTGAAGCCAAACACAAGAGCAAAAGCAATGAGACCGCCCTTGCTCGCTCCAACCGGAAGCCAGATAGCAAAGCAAGCGATAGAAGTGAGGAAAGTAAAGATGATGCTAGCGTTGAATGGTCCGATAATATCAGCCAAAAACCCAGCAACAACACGTCCAAAAGCAGAGGCCGCATTAAGGATAGTAATGACATCAAAAGAGAACCTGTCGCTGAAACCCTTGCTAAGGACGAACGCCGAGAGGTAAGAGAGCGGGAGGAAGGCGGCAAATTGCATCAAAAATATGGCAACGGCTGCCAGAGGAAGCCCCTTGATTGCAAACATCCGCGGATCAGGTCGAGGAACCTTTGACACCTGGTCCGAGAGAGGCGGCAGTCTCGAGCGGATGAGGAAGTTGGCGCCAATAGTGACGGCAAGGCAGATCAAAGCCAGAGCTCTCATCGCCCATGGCCAGCCCACCTTCTGAAACAGCTTCTCGACCATAAAGGGGAAGACGACGGCGCTTACGGACCCTGCGGTGGTAGCAACACCCGTGGCCAGGCCTCGGCGCTTTTGGAAGAAGTGTCCAATGGCTGCTATTGAGGGTGTGAAGAGCAACGCACTGCCCAGACCGCTGAGGATGCCGAACGAGGCGATGAGGTGCCATTGTCTGGTGCTGATGCTGACAATTATCAGACTGATAACCAGGCACATGATGCCAGCGAGAATGAGATATCGCGGGCCGTATCTGTCAAAGAAGGGGCCGACGTAGATGCCCAGGGCGAAGCTGAGGAGGGAGTAGACTGATATTACGCCGCCAATGGTTCCGGCGCCGTGCTTGGGGAGATCTTTCGCTGAGACATAGGTGTCGAAGGTGGCCAGAACATTCATGAGGCCAAGGGACGCAAAGAGGGCAAGCCAACTACCAAAGACAACGAGCCAGGCACGCAAGCCGCCTTCTGGGTAGTCGTCTTCGTCATGATAGTCGACAGCAGCGTCGGAGCCGGCACGGGATACGGAAGATATCGAATGGACGTCGCCGATGATGCCTGACGGGAGTAGTGGTTTGGTAACCGTTGCAGAAGTTCCGGTAGTCCGTGTGGACTTTACATCAGACGGCCTCTCTGACTCGCTGAAGCCATGTGATGAAGACGGTCCGGCGCCGTCTCGATAAGAAGAGTTGGACATATTCTTTCCTGCTGCTGGAGACTTGATTTAACCAATGTTGATCCCTCAACGACCCGGAGTTTGGCCCTTTGAAGGTGGAAAGAACGGAGGACTGATGTAGCGCCATCTCGTCTCCTTATGGAAAAAACTGAATGGGGTGTATGTGTCTGCCTCTCCCATCGGATCTCACACCAATGATCATCCAAGCCATCCAGTAGCTTTGGGGCTACCCTGAGAACGGCAGGGTCTGGACTTTTCAGGGCTGGATATTCCCCGCTTTTGGTATGCTGCGGCCTAAATTAACGTGATGTTGCCATTTTTCCATTATGTTTTTCTATTGCGGATGAAACACTACCATGCGGTAACTTGACATTTCCCGTCTGCTTGCTTCTTCATCTTCAATGCTGAACGCAGGACTTGATGGGATTACTTTACAATAAAAGTGAAGCAGTGCCACATTTAGTAAGAATCGACAAGATAATCAAGGTACGGAGGGAGGAGATTGTTACCCGTCCGTCCGCGTGCGACCACAGAGACAGACTGTCAGAATGCGGCTGGACCCCCGAATATCCCCGAATTTCCGTCAGCATGCCGGGTGAAATGCCGCATTCCTAATCTCATAGTCGCAATATCACTCTCACATGGAGTTGTATCTTGACACCTGTGTGGTCGGTTTTTTACGAGGCATGACACACAGCCGCACCCAAGACGGGATTGCAGGGACGTACCCCGGACAAAGAATCTTGGCCTGTCAGCCTTACCAAGACCCAGGGGACCCATCAACTTGGCCAAGCGAATTGCGCCTGAGGCAGGTGATTGAGACAAGCGGAGATGACTTGCAGCTATAGCCCTACCGTTATTGGTGCTTGTCTGTTTCAATGTCTTCGTCCTCGACGTCCTCCAAGGTGACAGCTCGAGGCCCATGGGCATTTTTGTTAACTGTCTCAGACGCACGCAAGTAGCCTTCCTTTTCCAACTCGTCCGCTTCTTCTGGCTCAAGGAGTCCACCCTTCCCCTTCCCCTTTTCAATCTTCATTCGAACAGCAGCAGGCAAGAATGCGCTCACGGCCTCCTTGCGTAGATCTCTTACAGCAGGTTTGGCCTCGTACACTGTCTTCGCCTCGACCACAGGCGCTGGAGGTTTCTCGGCCTGCTGCTGCTGCTGTTGGTGCTGCTGTCGATTTCCCAACGGCTCCTGGTTTGCATTTCTCTTCGCCCTGCGCTTTGCGTACCATTCGTCTAATATCTCTTTGGGAATCGGAGGTGGTGTATCTCGCGGCATCGGAATACTTTTCACATCAGCGGGGACATCACTATCACTGCTGGAGTCCTCTTCGTCGCGTCTTCGTTTCCCAAGCACGCCGTCATTTCTCTGACCAGGTCTTGATGGACCACCACGTCCGAATGTTGGTGCTCTGTCGCCGAGAGCCTCTCTGGCCCTCTTGACCGCCTTTAAATCCTTTTCAAGTGCTTCGAGTGACTGTTCCTCGATAGCTGTAAGCTTGCCTCCTTTTTCCTTGATAGCCTTGAGATCGTCAATCTGTTGTTGTATTCTGTTGGGATTTCGAGTGGCAAGCTTTTCGTTTCGTCGTGCTTGTTGTTCCGCCTTGCCTGTCGGGAAGCTGTGAGACTCTGGAACAAGAACATTGAAATAGGGTCAAAAAAGGTGATAATAGCTTACCCTTCTTGATGGCCTTTGCCTTGTCTGCTTTGCGCTGTTCCTGCACCGGGTTATAGCCGCGTTCCTTTGCCATCGCGGCGTGGGAGTGCTGATTGAGATTGATTGATTATTTAAAGGCTTCGTTGCTGTCTGTTTGTTGATGATTGTTTGGAGAAAAGAGCAAAAATAAACAGGGTGTGGTTATCGGCAAAATCGCAAAAAAAAAAGTGACATTTGCCATTTCACATTTCACGACAACTTTCATTCGCTCGAACGTGACGCGACCAAGCACTGAGCACTGAGCAGCCCAACAGCACAGACCAACACGCCCCCGCGACCGCCGACAGGGACCCGACCTCTGAAAGTGGGTTGCTCCTCCAACCCTTGTTGACGGTGCCCCCGCCCTGTTCAGCTGCCCACCTGCCCAATCACTCTGTTTCTTTCACTGGAAAGGAGGCACGAAGCACCGGCACAGCGACTGTTTGGGGCGGTTCCTAACTTTCTTCGTCATAAACAAATTTAAGCTCGTCTCCATCGAACCCCATTGCCGTCCGCACTTGCATAAGGCGCTTAACCTCCTGACATCATCACATCTCAGTTCTCCGTTCTCCTCCTCCAAAGGGAATTTAAAAGCTGCAACATCCGCCATCTGAACTCTTCATTTAAAGTTTTTAGTTTCCACCACATCTGCAAGGTACGGAGCCAAGCGGGGGGTCACCTTATTTAATTGCATCGAGAATCCCGACCAAAATATTTCATTGGGTACAAACTCCTGTCCTGTTTACGACGACATTCATCTACCCCGCCATGGCGAGCTTCATGGCGAATTTGTTTCCTGGTGCTTCCGCGAGGCAACAACAAGACAAGGGCGATCTCCGGCCATCTACCCCGACCAAGAATAATTTTCTAAACCCCGCCAGTACTCCACAAGGAAGCCCCAGCAAAAAGACTGTTCCCCCTGGCGCTCACGAGCTGCCAGGTGCTCTTGATGGTCTGAAGCTCACTACGCCAAATGTGCTGGCCCTCAACAGTCCCGTCAGCCTGGGTCGTCCACAGAGTGTTGCCAGTCCTCTATCTCCAGGCAAGAGCAATCTCCAGCACTTCGACGATGGGATCTCGGCAGTTGAGTACAGTGTCATCCACAAAGGCGCCGCCACCCCCGGTAGTCCCCTGAGGAACCAGGGCCAAGAAAACACACCACCGACTGGCTTGCGAGACCCCTTTAGTGAACCAGCTTACCAACCAAGTCATGCTGCCCTCTCCCGCCAGGAGCTGTATCAACCCCGAGATCAGCATAGACCTCACGCAACCACCAGACGATTCAACACAACCCGTGGACTTACCGCCGAGGAGCGCGAGTTGTTGCAGAAGCCAAGCGTCAAGCGTCTGGTCAATGTCACCCAGTTGTGTATGCCAGATACTTCCCCCCTTACTATCCATCATGGTACTAACATGCATCCTCCCCAGATTTCTTAGACTACTACTTTGATCTGCTTACCTATGTTGGCCAACGACAAACTCGTCTTAATGCTTTCAAGGCTGAGTATCCAGCTCCCCCCGACACGGATGAGGACACATACAAGCAGATGTGGACCAAGTATGCAGGACGAGAACGTGCCAACCTCCGAAAACGACGGGTCAGATTGCGACAAGGTGACTTCCAAATTCTAACCCAAGTAGGCCAAGGCGGCTATGGCCAGGTGTTCCTTGCGCAAAAGAAAGACACAAAGGAGGTGTGTGCGCTCAAGGTCATGAGCAAAAAGTTGTTGTTCAAGCTTGACGAGGTCCGCCATGTCTTGACCGAACGAGATATTCTCACGACGGCCAAGAGTGACTGGCTGGTTCGCCTCTTGTACTCATTCCAGGACGACAAGAGTATCTACCTTGCCATGGAATACGTGCCGGGCGGAGACTTCCGCACCCTTCTCAACAACACGGGCGTTCTGTCCAACCGGCACGCACGTTTTTACATTGCCGAGATGTTTTGCTCTGTTGATGCTCTGCACCAACTGGGATACATTCATCGTGACCTAAAGCCAGAGAATTTCTTGGTGGACTCGACTGGCCATGTCAAGCTAACAGACTTTGGCCTGGCGGCTGGATTCTTGGCTCCTGCTAAGATCGAGTCGATGAGGATCAGGTTGGAGAAAGCCTCAGAAACCTCGGTCCCCTTCGGCAAGCCAATGGACCAACGGACGGTTGCTGAGCGTCGGGAGGGGTACCGTACAATGAGGGATAAGGATGTCAACTACGCCAAGTCAATTGTTGGCTCGCCAGACTACATGGCGCCCGAGGTGCTCAGGGGTGAGGAATATGATTTTACGGTCGATTACTGGAGTTTAGGCTGCATGCTCTTTGAAGCCCTGACGGGATTCCCTCCGTTTGCTGGGTCCAACGCTGATGAGACGTGGCGCAATTTGAAGCACTGGAGAGATGTCCTCAAGAGGCCAGTGTGGGAGGATCCTACCTACTTCCTGAGCAACCGCACTTGGGGATTTATCACCACGTAAGTACTCTCTTGATGACGATACAAGTAAAGACGCTGAAACTGACAACCATTTAGCTGCATCAACTCGAGGTCCAAGAGGTTCTCGAATATTAAGGATATTTACAACCACGCTTACTTTGCAGAAGTGGACTGGCCAGTTCTCCGCGAAACCAAGGCCCCTTTTGTCCCTGAGCTTGACTCGGAGACGGACGCAGGCTACTTTGATGACTTTAGCAACGAGGCCGACATGGCCAAGTACAAGGAGGTGCACGACAAGCAGCAGGCGCTGGAGGGAATGGCAGAGCGTGAGGAGGAGATGGGCAAGGGCCTATTTGTGGGATTCACTTTTCGACACCGCAAGTCGGCAGACGAAGCCAGCCCACGCAAGCCTATTCCCTTTGAGGACCAAACCTTTGGCACTATGCTATAGGAAACGCAACGACGAGCCAAGGCGACATATTTGCGGGCAGGCAGGCCCCGTGGATCACGGGTGATGCGAGAAGTACATGCTGAGGGATACAGGAGAGAGTTTAAGCTCATGTGAGGAAGTCACTAGCCGGTGGTTTGTCGGCATATTTCGTGGGGTTTTGTACTGGGTACTGGGTACTTGTGTATTTTTTATTTTATTTTTAGACATCCGGGAGTTGCTTTTTTCATGTTGGCCAACAAACGGTAGGGTTCCAGGGGTTAATGGGGGTTAATGAGGGTACCTGGATGGGATGGAATAGATGGATAAGAAGCTGCACTCTTCTTCTGGGTGTAATGCCGCATAGCAGGTATTAGAAAGTGTCTGGGTTATGGATTGGAATTTTTAAGCAGAGCAAAGAATTAGGACATTGTCTCGTATACAATGAGTACGTAATTGAAATTATTTTACATCAATGATATAAATGCTGGATGTGGTAGTAAGTAACGTCACATGAAAGGTACGTACATGTACATGTACTTACATTGTCATACGGTTCCATACATATTCTTTGAAAATGGCGCCTTAAAAATAAGGCCAAGTGTGACGGGTCCACCTACTAGCCTGGAAGGTTTGTATCTTTGGGGGTGAGGCGCCAAGAAGTGACTGCGGTGGTTATCGGTAGGGTTGGCTCTCCAAACCCCCGGCCTTTTACTGGGGCCTGCTGCAGTGCTCTTTGAAAGAAACATCGAAAACTAAACTCCATCACCGCGAAACAACGGAAAGCGACTGCGACAGACCACGACGAACAACCAGACAACATACAAAGTCCAGCACTGCATTGTTTGCTGGATCTATTGACGAGATTGATAGGCGGATTCCTGCGTGTCCTCGGAATTGCGATCGCGCGTCGCAATTCAAGTTTCGATCTTGGGGATTCTTCGATTTACCCGATTCTTTGGCGGCAGCGGGCCAGTGTGCCAGCCACACAGCCAGAGAACACTGGCTTTCACTTCCGTCGAAAGCAGGGCGCTTCCCTCTTGTTCGCATTACAACCTATCCAACCGTTATACCGTCGACGCGAGAGTTCTTGGGAGGACATGAGCGATTGTCGTATCGCTCGCACGATCCGGTTTTAAATGGGCCGACAGTGACGGCGCTGTTGCTGTTCATCCCTTCTTCGGCCCATTTCGCCAATCCAATACTCTCACTCAACTCTGGGGCCTTGCAGCAGCATTTCTCCCCGACGATTCGATCGCTTTTCAGGGGATATTGAGCGCCGTCGCGCAAAATGGCTGGTGAAGTCAGGATGGAAAATGGGACACACATCGGCGTGCGAAACAACCACGACAGAGATACATGGATAAATGGCGTCAGCCGTGTAGACAAGGGCAAGGGAATAGCCCAACCGCAGGCGGTCGAACTGCCACTCGTCCAGAAAGATGAGGTCAAGGAGGAGCCGATTCCCGATGAGCTCGAACATATTACGGCGGATATGGTACCAATAGACCTGTTCCTGACCAGGTTGGCACAATACTCCCATTCGACCCTCCAGGAGCAGATACTAGCACTCGGATCCAAGCCTCTGCCCCAGAACCTTCCAAATGGCAACACGCTACATTTTACTGGAGGGCCCGAGGACACATCGCCCGAGAGCTTGGACAAGAAGACCATGCTTTTGGACTACCTCCAAACTTTGCACACAAAATGGGTCAAGGCTCTTGTGATCATCGAGTGGAGCAAAAAGGCGGACCAGGTTGCAAGGTTGATCGATATACGATGGCATCTGTTTCAGAAACTGGAGCTCTTTAACAATGCATTTGCGGGGTTGATGAATCTCAACATAGAATTGCAAGCTGCAAAAGTTCCGAGTCCAGATCTCAAGACAGCCGTTCAGGTTCTTTCGGATGGAGAGGTGTCCTGGATGCCCGACTTCGGCTACATAGTGCCTCCTCGATTGACATTAGAGGAGCAGGCGACGTGGATCGATCATGTCAATACTCTCCTCAACGCCAGACTTACCCTTGAGGAATGCGAAA
Organism: Podospora fimiseda; assembly: GCA_033297215.1. Lineage (NCBI taxonomy): Eukaryota > Fungi > Ascomycota > Sordariomycetes > Sordariales > Podosporaceae > Podospora > Podospora fimiseda. Next base: position 4,056 of record MU865312.1, on the reverse strand, counting down.
AGATACCCGAACCATTTACCAACTACACAGTTGACTCTGGGAGGGTAACATTCGCTGTTACTGGCGAGTTCGAGGTTGACCTGACGATTCTCGACGAGGACTTTACCAACCAGTTCCTTTGCCTCGACTTCAGATTTCTCTTCAAGCCCGCGCCTCAGATGCTTTCGCTTCCGGCACAAGAACATCTACATGTCAGGATAAACGAGAAACTGGCAGTAGAGGGCCTCGCTGGATGCTACAGTTGGTTGCATGAGGTGACCCTTACGGCCAAAATCACTGAGTTTGCGCGTCAGGCCTGGAGACTGAGCACGGAGAAATGGACAGGCGGATTGAAGATCGAGAGGCTCGATCGAGGGCTGTCTATTCAATACTGGGTCCATCGCCCTCACTCCAAGGGTTCCAGGAGCTGGATCATTCTTGGAGTGAACAGCGCTGGCAAGGACTCAGACGGCGGCCGAGATCCCCTTCAGCCTAGCCACCTCACGTTGCGATGGTTTCGCGATAATCAAGAAGTAAAAGACTGTGACATTGTATTCGATACCGACAACATTTCGGTTGAAAAGCTTTTGACCTCCGTCATCGCTCGACACGTCGAGCATATGCTATCATACATCTACCACAAACTTGCAAGAAAACCGCGATTTGCTCAGAACCACGCAAGATTGAGTCTGGAGATTTCGGAAGACTCTCCGCGTGATACCGCTTTGACCGTTCAGCTTCTGGGTGATGACAGTGTCTCTTTACATATTGATCAATACATGGGCGCTTTTTCCATATCCCCTCCAGTGCCTCTGGCGATGAGGGCGCAAAACATGCTCAACTCCTTTCCCAACGCAGTGGATCAGGCACCCCATGCGCTGGAGAAGCTGAGGTGGGATCACATGAGAAACACATTGATAAGTCGCGGATTCACTCTGGACTGGCACATCGCGCCTCCTCCCATTACGTCACAGGATGAGTTGAAGGGAATTGTCGGTTCAACCTCGCGAGAATCTTTCCAGGTCAATTGGTTGTGGAAACGGGGTTGGACCAAGGAGTGGTTTGTGCTGATGAGCATGAGTCTCGGCGGTGATAGTTGGTGGCTAGTCGAAACGTGAGTCTCTTTTCTTGTCATGATTTTCTGGGTTTCTCATGGGTTCTAACATAGAATGTCAGATCCGAACCGGCCAAAACAACGATTCAAAATCGGGCCGAGCAGAACAACCTCGCAAAAACTAAAGCGCCAACGCCAAACCGGGTCAGTATGTTTACGAAAATTCCCATGTCCTCCGATCAGTTGAGGCTTTCTGATAAGTTCTTCGAAAACCTGACGCTCTTCGCCTCGGGGATGATCTCACGAATCGCTGATCTTCGCCTGCTTCACCACAAGCGCATCGACTACAATATTAGGGAGTGTCTCAGCTATGGTGGTACAACACAGGTTAAGATGCCTATCCTCAATGTACGGCTGTCCGCCTTGACTTCTCCGACCACAAACCCCCACGCTGTCAGTTGGGCCCAGGAATACGTCTCGATTGTCTTTAAGGGGCTACAATCCTCGAGAACCGTCAAGCTACCAACAGAGCCAGGCCAGGCATCAGAGGAAGACGATGAAGGACCCGACAAGGTCATCGCGGAAGCTCGAATCGCTGTCAAGAACCACTCGAGCTTTCAATTTCTCAAGGGCAATATTGACCAGAACATTCTCTATGATCCAAAATCTGGCACATTTACCGTCCGCTTTCGGCGTGAGGTTGGTTCGCCTCTTTTCACCATCCTCAGTGATGAGATCCTGGATCTTGAGCGTCTGCTCGATCTGGTTCAGGCCATCCACCGAGCGGGTGAATGCGTCGCTCTAGAGAGCGTCACTCTTCGCCAAGTCGTATTCACCTACGGGAGTAAGCCCTTGCAAGGCGCTCAAGGCGCACAAGACGCAACCGCAGAGCCTCCAAAGCGGTGGAGGGTTACTTGGAATCATTCGCCCTCGCACGGCGTAACGGTCAATCTCGAGCAAGGCAACCCTCATTTGCGCGTGATTGACTTTATACAAAAGATGGCCAAGTCGCCCAGCAAGGGTCAGATTCCGACGTGGCTCGTCAACACCCTTCCACTCTACAGAGCGCTGGAGAAGCTGAATAATGCTTGGGAGAACTTTGAGACGCAGCGGTTTTGCCTCATTTTTCATAAAGCGCTTAATTGGGTCACCATTCGCTTTTGTTTGCCTACTGGGGTCGGGCAGCCGCGCAGGGTGGTCAACCTGGACATCAAGCCGCAAACGAGAAGAGGCAGACTCATGTGGCACGTCGGTCGGGCCGAGACGGATCGCGACTCCAGGAATGAGAATGATGAATTCAACATCATCTTGAGGCAGAGAGTTTGGACGGCCAAGGGCGACGATGGGTACACAGGTCTTGTCAACAGCGCCGCAGCAAATTTAGATCACGGGATTGAGAACTGTATTGCTCAGATTGACAGAGCGATTCGATCGCTTCCGACTAAAACGTTGCCGCCGGTCGGTGGTCCACAGGATGCGAACGCTGCTGCTGGGACTCAAGATGGGGTGGCACAATATCAGAATCCACCAGGTCGCTTCCCGCCGCAGGGGCAGCTGCAGGTACAGCATCGGCCACAGCAGCATCAACAGGGACAAGGCCATATGGGCATGGGAGGACAGCAGCAGCAACAAGGACAAGGCCATATGGGTATGGGAGGACAACAGCTGCAACAGGGACAGGGCTATATGGGTATGGGAGGCCAACAGCACCCCCATGCCGGTGGTGGTGTTTCGGGGTAGTAAGATCGACCACCCGATCCACTATGCGGTGCAACCATCACCGCCATAATAATAAGAAGCAGTAAACAAAAAGAATCACGACCACTTTTGCTCTTGACTTGATGGCAAAAAAAGAAGATGAGGTGGTTTCGTGGTTGGGGGTTATCTATACAACTTGGATCATCTCATTTATTTTAACGAGGAACAAAAACGGCAAAAGAAGCACAAAGCGACGGGAACCCAAAAGTACATACGCTTTTTTAGCAAAAGGGGGATTAAAGCAAGGTTTTTTCTTTTTAGGAAGGCAGGGGGGGAGGACAAGTTGTGTTTTTGTTATGTGGTGTTTTTGCGTTCTTTCTGCTTTTTTATATATATATATATATATACGCCAAAACAGAGAGGGGAGGCAGACAGGAACAGAGAAAGGCTTTCGCGCGCGCTCTGTAACGTACATAGGTATATCATCAAACATTTGCATAGGGAAGGAAGGGGAAAGAGAGAGAAAGAGACAGTGATACTTGGGAGGTCTTTTTTTATTATTGAGCAAAGCCTTTTTCTTCTTTTTTTCCTAACTTCTCGTCTTTGGGGTGGGTGTGCCTTTTTTTTCCTCATATCTGGTGTGCGCAACTCGTGAGACGGCCTTCTTATTCGATGGATGAGTCGGGATGGGAGAGCTGGCTGGCTTGTGTATATATGTACACACATCGAATACAGAATACACATGAAAAAGAAGCAGAAAAAAGAACAAGCCTAGAGATTCAAATACCCAGGCAGACAACAAAGAGTTCTTTTTTGGGATGAATATTTGCACAGCTTTCCCTTTTTTCTTCTTTCTTTTTTCCTCCTTTTTTTCTTTTTTGGTTCAGATAGAACATTTCAAAATGCTTTCCCCAACACGAGAGAGAATATACATAATTTCCTAGAAACCTTTTTTCGTTGACTAAATAACATTTGTCTGTTAGATTGTTTGTGTGGATATATACCTTGAGCTGTAAATCAGAGCAAGCACAAACTTTACCGTCACGATGGGAAAACGATATTGAATCTCAAGATGAATAAATTTTATATTGAAACCGCTTTAACAATGCCTTTCGCGTGCTCTAAAAAGTGAAGAGGGGCTTGCTTCGCTATATGATAACATATATTTGAACTATCCCATGAAATCAACGGAAACGTAATGCCCTGGTTTGTTCATTATTTCTCTCTCTCTCTCTCTCTCTCTCTCTCTCTCTCTCTCTCTCTCTCTCTCTCTCTCTCTCTCTCTCTCTCTCTCGATCGCTGGTAACGCAATATAGAAACAACAA